>JAQIWI010001660.1:0-15312 GCA_034698825.1 Deuterosminthurus bicinctus
CGTTCAGCATCTTCTTCATCATCATCATCATCATCATCCTCACAGTCCCCAATCCTGCTCCTTCCGCCATCACACTCCTAATTCTCATTCCCTCTGAACACACACAGGAGGAACATGTATACACTTTAGAATTTTTCCTCCTCGTCTTCTACTTATTATTATCATGGAAAAAAAGAGTTCCATGGTCCAGACGCTCCTGTGTACATACATACACACAAACACTTGATATCAACTCCTCCAAAAATCCTCTCACACAGACCCACCTCTTCCTCCCATACACCACTTAACTTCCCTTTGGACTCCTCATAACATTTTACACGAGGGGCTGGCTCTATGGAGAAGGAGGAAGCATGAGGAAAAAATCATAAGAGAGTCATCCCAGCGGAAACAACAAGACAAGGTGGAGAGAGGCAATATGCTCAAACCCAACCTTATATTCGGGAATTCACGCCTTCATTGTCAATATGAGCACATTCTCCCTTTCAACATTTTCAAAGAGTAGGAGATAAAGAGAGCGAAAGCGAGTAAGAAAGGGACAGAGAGAGAGAAAAAAAAATACACTCATAAAATAATACAAAGCATCTATATATACAGCTCCCGATTCAATTAACTATCACCAGAAGGGGGAGAAAACCTTTTCAAATCTTCTTCTTCTAGTATATAGTACAGTATACATAGATAACCTAACCCAGTCAGACGACATCTTCTTCTTTCATACATTTACAAAAGGATTGAAGAGAAAGTCGGGGGGTGAAACTATAAGTAGCCTCATAAAATTACACCAAGGTACTACACTACTTACTTGCTACTATGCTGTCAATACAAATGCTTTGACACAGACCTGTACAAACACACACGCTCACCATAGCAGCAGCAGCAGCTCATAATACATAATGCACAAGGTCTCATTTACTCACTCCATCCTGCCATGAGCTGGACGAAAGCTCTCAGGAGACAGCCACGTGAGAGCATCAAAGCTTCATTCAATCTTAAATCTGTATCACAGTTCGTCTTCTACCTCTCTCTCTCTCTCTCTCTCTCTACTTTCTATAACGACTTTATATGGACAAGCACTCTATACCACTTTCCCTGCGTAACTATAAACTAACTGTGAGTTCATGGGAGAGAAGTCCGTCGTCTTATCATGCTCACCGTGAGAGATGAAATTAAATTTACGATCACACAGATTTATCTCTATTTATCCAGGTGTTCCATAGCTACATTCAAGATACTATAGAACGGAACCAAGAATCATACCAGAGTGAAGGGAATGAAGAATGAGTTAAATCCGGTGAGAGAGAATCACTTCTCTCTCGTCTGCATATGCATTATACTACAGCCCTTAATTTCCCTTCTCTCACTTTAAGCGACCGACGTTATGACGACGACGATGATGTGGATGCTGATGGCAAGCTACATAGCATTAACATGGAAACCTCCTTCAAAAGACAACACTATGTGAGCCAACCAGGAAGGAGCACTCAAATTCTACATATATTTCCAGAAAGAATAACAATCTCCGCATAACTTCCGCCTTCCCTTCCACTTTAAAAAGAAACGATCCTTTTATTTTGTTCAGCAGCATCATATTAAATATTTTCGGATTCCTACCCCGCCGGATCTCTAAAGTCCCGTTATAGACTTGTGTAATATTAGGCAGGCCCTACCAAACTCAACTCATTCCAAAGAAAATCCTGGCTGTCAGTATATATATGTACGCGTATGATGATGATCAGAATGGTCATTACACCAAAGGACAGGTCCCTATTTCTAAATTCAGTCCAATGCACACAAACAAGCCGTGAGGAGGAATAGAAAATAGTGTTGAAAAAACCCTATAGAGCCTCGTCCTATGCATTTCATATTCAGCTCTTCCACATCAATTACCCCACAGGAAGAAGCAAGGGCATAAGGTTTGCGAAATTTCCAGGCAAACACGGGAGAGACGAAGAGACAGAAAGGGAGAGAGAGAGAGAGAAAGTCTGTCCTAAATAATTTATTCATGCCAACCAGGGCTTAATAATCGCAAAATCGATACATATACAACACACATATACACTCTCTCTCTGTATCTATTTCTCGTCCACCATGAAAATTTCCTCTGTTTTATGCACACACACCTTGAGCATTCTCAATAATAATAATAATATGAGACGCAAGGCATACTCCAATCGTCATTTCGCTCCATACACCGCGGTCACCTGTCCGTCCGTCAGTCATTAAGTCTCCTCACCATCCACAATACAAGTTAATTACTTATTTAACCCCGTCACAATAACAATAGTTACATCCGCCTCCTCCAAATAATTACACCATCAAAAGCTCCTCTCGCCTAAATCCACTCCGTAACTTCATCACTCCTCGTCCTCACTACCACATTCTTGTTCCAAAATTCGTCTTACTACAACAAGCATACATATACGAGTGACACTATCAAAATACACGCCATGCTATTTTCGTTACACAATCACCATGAAAATTTATGGTCATGAGTGAAAGAAATAAAGAAGACTGGGCTTGCTTGCCATGGATCAACATCGTCATCATCATTCTGCTCAGGACTATACGACTACAACTATACTATACTGGAGCGACGACGGCAAACTATAAAGCAAATCTGTTGACATCTGGGACTGCAGTCAAAGTCATAAAGATGCTTAAGGTTGTGTGTGTGTGTATGTGTTTGTAAACCTGTTCCGGGAATCCATACACAGGCACATGTTTCAAAGCGGAACATTGAGGACGGTTGTTATACAACAGACCAAGAAGTAAAGTAAAGTATTATATGGAGACTATCTAAAGACGGATCTATACAGAAGAACATACACACACACACAGACTGTATTTACATGAACGAGTTTCCCAACCCAGTAGGTAGTTTTGGGTAGTAATATTACTGTCATAACCATCAAGTCTTCTTTCATCCCCTCATACACTTGATCGGCTCACCCAACTCTCTCTCTCTCTCTTGTATTTTCCCCTCCCCATTTAATTCCCCTCACTCACATGCTTTATCGTTCAAGTGTCATTGGACCCAAGCCATCTTTTATAGGATCACTGTCCCATATAAATACAGAGACGCTGGTCCTACTTCCTATCCCATACTTGCTCTCCAAATAATATACACATATATATACCACCAGCTCACTGTCCACTCATTCACTCACTCCGCTCATACTTTTTTGAGAGGCTTCAAAGTCATGAGAGAAGGAGAATATGAGGGAATGTATGAAGTGCTGACCATGTTTGAGTTACACATGTTCATCCCGAGTATACACTAAGAGAGAGGCGAGTCAAAGTAAAGTACTCACAGTCCCAAGCCACTGGATCTCCATCAAAATTTTATTGGAATCATGAGCCTCCTGCGATCCTCCGATAAAAGCTACCGTCCGCTCTGGTCATCCCTCACCTCAGACGGGCGGCGGGCGGCCTTCCTCCCGTCGCACTTAATTTTCAAAATGGAACCTCTGCTCCCACATCCCACTCCTCCCTCCCTCTGACCCCATCATCATGACAGTTCAAAGATTTAACTCGCATGCCATACACCTATAACTCATCCCTTTTCCCACGGAACCTCATAAATTTCAAGGAATACACACAGACACACACATTCATGGATCTTCTATACATCTCCTTATGTGTCCACCTCAATCCGTCCTTGGTCACTTCAGGGTCCATCGATCCATCATTTTAAATTTGTCCATCTAAAAGCGAATAAACACAACGTCCACTCTATCTCTCTCTCTCCATCTCCACTCTCTGCAAATTACTCCAACTTTTCAAGCCTCCAGCAGCATCTATTTGTACCCACAAGAGTCTTCAGCTTCGCCCAACTTTCACTAGGGACGGCTGCATGCATCCCGCACTCTCCTCTACTTGACAACACCAACAGACATCCCTCCCATGAAATCTATAGTTGAACACGGGAACTACACCAACCGTCGGCTCTCACATCCCAGTCCCCGAGCGGGACCGAAGCGGACCGATCAATTCTGAGTTGTCAATAAATTGCCGGGAAAAATAAACCCTCTGCACAGGCGCACTCTCATCACTTCCTGTGTACACTAGAGCAAGTGAAAGTAGTGCAAGTGGATGGTGTATAGACTTTCCAGTTGAACAGGAGGAGAAGAGCGGGCACGTGGGAAGCTCTTCCACTCTCATGCACCTTTTCATTATATGCAGTACAATAGCGGCAGCATTATAGTAGTAGCCCCTATCCAGTCAAAATGATACGCGCGGACAAAAGGCCCCGAGAGCGCACCACAAATCCACACACCCACACACAAAATTTACAAGCACACACACACACACAAAGATGCAGCAGCAGCACATCAAATCACATTACAACTAGACAATTACCACCAGCATGACAGAGTCACCTTGGCAAAGTAATACCTCTCCCCATCTGCTCCAATCTTCATTGGAGTCGAGAAAGATGAAGCAATGGGATAGATTGAGCATCATATTTTGGCCGCCGTCCAGTCAGTAGTCCCATCCTCATGTCAGTCACATCTCAATGGTCTATACTATTGAAAAAAAGTCCCCTAATGGCTTTTACTTCTACACTACTACACACCCTCCTCCTCCAGTCAATTCTACACCATTCCCGCCTTGAGCTCTCAAACTACCCCCCAAGTAAGGCCATAAAAATTTGTATCACTTCAAATAAAAAAACACTAAAAACGAACTTACAGCCGCTATATAGAACTCTGTCGTGTTCCTTCCCTGCCGCGCACGTGTGTGTACTGCTGTGATGTGTAGCATCTCAGTGAGCCACACCGGATTGTATGCACACTTGACTAAAATACCAGGCTAATGCCATTACAGCCTTTCCCGACACATTGAACATAAAAACACTTTATTGCCCCCAAACCACTCACACGTCCTGACCATCAGTCTTAGTCTTACTCTCCTCCGACTCTAAGTCCGAAGCGAGATACAGAGTTTATATCGAGCTTTTTGTATAATGTAGATTTATAGCTCTGACCTATGGTCGACCTCTGTGACAAAGCCCACACTCTCCAAGCTCGCTCCTTCAATTACAGCCAACCAGTCATTCAGTCCAGTACCTTCCCAGCGGTGGAGGAGCAGGATGCGGAGAAGGAGAGTTGTGCAGGAAATTGGCTTAATTTTTCTTAACACAACAAGTAGTCATTTCTTGGCATATGGCACTAAATTTTTTACCTCACTACATATGCTCAAGATTTCCTCCTCATCAACGATCGATTGTGCAAAAAAAACACACACACACACACATATTTACAAAATAGGAAAAATCTATGAGCTCGGCTTCCTCTTGGATGTGTGGGTGTATAAAGGTGTGCTACTGCTTTTAGTATACACGTGAGCCGTGTAACCAAACTACACCCATTCCTTCCAAACTTCGTTTTTTTTTTGTTGACGAATTTAGGACCGGGATTCACAACAGCCAGGGATGCGACTAAGAATGAGAAAAATATTTTTTGGAGGAAATGCACAAACTTGATTATGTTATTTTATTAACAGAGCCAGAAAACCATGGGAGAGAATTCCGTTGGTTGTATAGGAACAAAGCCAGAAAATCCCATCCTGTCACATCAAGCATGATGGCCTTCAAATTCCCATTACATTCCTTATACTTTCTCCCCCCAAAAAAAGAAGCCAAGCATTGACTGACTGTGTGTATAGTACACAATACAGTATATAGTGGTAGTGTCGCATTGCTGAAAAATAACAGCCCTTGCCTGCCAAGACAAAAAATCGGATGACGACCCCACGCTTATTACTTCTCGTCCTATCTCACCAAAACATATCCCCTCCACACATTCACAAACTCTCTCTCTCTCTCTCTCTCTCAGCCTTAAATGCTTTCTCCTCCGCCTTCTTAACCGCAGAGGAAAGCAAG
Organism: Deuterosminthurus bicinctus; assembly: GCA_034698825.1. Lineage (NCBI taxonomy): Eukaryota > Metazoa > Arthropoda > Collembola > Symphypleona > Bourletiellidae > Deuterosminthurus > Deuterosminthurus bicinctus. The sequence continues at coordinate 5,885 of JAQIWI010001660.1, forward strand.
ACACCCTTCCTCCTTTTGATCTCCTCTATGCTCAGTAGAACACAAACTACGTGCTTAACACATTTAAAGAGGAGAGAATGAAATCCCTTGACTCCATGCACCATATAGTGTTACACACACACCAATGCACACACTCCCTTTCTTCTTCCCCACACGCCCTCCTGGCACATCCTGCACCAGCATAAACAACAATGTGTACTTGGAAATTAGATAAAACGTGTAGAAAATTACACAGCTACAGGGCTCTCTTTCACTCGTCATACTATTCCTTCCTTCGTACACACACACTCACACACACATACACTCACACACATACACATATATATCGATTCACTCAACTCCTCTCACTCACTCTCTCATCGCCTCGCACACAGAGGCATTTACAAAACTATCAAAGTCATAACAGAAGGAGGCATCTTATTCCCATATAAACACACAAAATATACAGACACACACACATCCATCAACTGTAAAAACTCAAGCCCTTCAAAATCCCTCATGTTTCAAAAAGAAAAAAAAATCCACATTAGCGCCGTAGGAAAAGAGCAGGACGAAGGGAAAGTCCTTCTAAAACAGATAGACATACACACTGAGACTGAAAATTCAAGTAGGCTCAGGATATGTCGCCTCCTGGCTTACACATTTTCATTCATATACTGTGAACAAAAATTACTTGAGTATATTCCACAAGACCCCTAACATCCGGTGCCTCATTATCCTTCATGAATTCCTCTGCATCTAAATGCACACATGTACACATACTATAGTAGCATACAATACGCACGCACACCTTCCCTGTATAAAAATCAACAAAGATATATATATATTCTGCCATGGAACGAGCAAAGTATAACAGAGTAACGACAGACAGAAGACTGTGAGTGAATTTTGTTGCCCAAATCAAATGGCCATATACTATACGGTGAATATTCATCCTCCCATCAACTCCGCCCAACACTCTCTCTCTCTATCATCGTCCTCCATACAATTCCAACTTGAATGAGAAGCACATAGAAGGAGACGAGACGCTTGATGATGATGATGGTGATGTTGCAAGACTGAAAATGTCATATAGGCGGAATCCAGCTGCTCCACTTCTCATTTATCTCACACAAGCTCTTAAATCCGAAGGGGTAATAATCAACGGGGGTTACGAGAATGTGTGTGTGTGTGCTCATATGTACTTATGCATGTTTCTATTTATATGTGATACTGTTGAGTGTTTGTGTGAAAACACATGTCTAGTAAAACTTGGGCGATTACTACATGCAAATGTGAGTTCATTCACGCATGTTATCTCAAATTTCACCATCATCGTCAAAGACCCTCTTTCCACTTTGTGAACATTGTCCGGACTCTTTTACTCATTTACACAAACAGAGCTGTACACACACGACATGCATTGCATTGCATTTTTCCCCTGTAAAAGCCAAAACCAGAATATACTTTCTGCAATATCACTTCACTTTGTCCACGTCCCACCGCCATGTAACAACAACACTCTGATAAGCATCCATTGTAATAATCCCGTGAGCACAGAGAGAGAAGCAAATAGGGTTTCTCATTCATGCAAAGTGTACACGTATATACGCGTACACACACGGTTACGATCATAATAAATAATAATGAAGGAATGCATGTACGAGCTCTCCATGTCCCGCTGAGGCCAGGCAATTCTGCCTATTAAACACGCACACGGGTCATTACTACAAGAACACATAATTCCGGCCGATAAGTGGCTACTAAATCCCTTTAACTCATGTCAACTATACAGGGTTAATTAATTCAGGACAATTGCAGCAGGAACAAGAGCGGTGGTGTGTAGCCCCCACCTTTATTATTACTCCTGTCGAGCTCATTTACGACGAACCGTCCACTCTTTCACTATATTACATGTAAAGCACGCGGCTTAAGCCATTCAAGCCCACATATTCTCCCTGTATATGCATACTGTATTGCCCGCATTTTCTCAGTAAATATCAATGGTATGGCCATCATCACAATAGTCAACCCGGTCACTCACTCTTGTCAAGGTCATGGGCGAACAGGTAGTTTCTCAACAGCTAAAAAATCAATCCCTGCTCTCCCCAGTACCTCACTCACATTCTGACATCCAATAATAATAGTAAGTCGCAGCAGAGGCCTGTAATCCTGCCAACGTAAACTCACCATTAAGACAAACACATACACTATACTTGCATACACGACTTGCATCTGCCGCATCTATTTACTTCACAAAATGTCCTTCACATACCTTAACAACTTTCTCAGCAACCTTCACCTCACAAACATCATCCCCTGTCTTTCTTCATACTCGGAGAAAATCTACCCACCGCCCACTTTCCAATACATCTATCTACATGTATAGAAGGTGGACGACCTAACCTATAAGGCTTCCCCATAGTCCCATAGTTTAAACCAACAATTAGGAACAACAGAGACTATTTAAGTCAATTCCCACCAAGCCCTCCCTCTTGAGAATCCATACACAAATACTCGGACCGCATTATTACTTCTCTGACTTTCCCCAAGCGTTGGCTCAAGTCTTTTTCCAAGTATCATCATCATCATCATCAGACACAGAAGGATAAACAACTTTCTTGTTATTCGTATAGAGAGGCTGACGTAGGTACATATGTACATTGCACTATCATCTCTTTCGCTTTTCCTGCCTCTTCTCCTGTCAGACGACGCTCTCAATGGCTTGACTCTCTCGCTCACAATGACAAGGACTCTTGTTTATAGGGGGGCCAGCTCGGAGAATCCACATTTGGACATTAACTCTCAATTCCTGCGAGACAGCCAGTCAATACACGTCTTGGGATTTCTTTCCTACTCACTCAAATGTATGTCAAGAGGTACTGACTGATAGCATTTCTGGGAAAACGTGGCTACATATACGTCCTTCGCTTGGACATATCCTCCTCCTCCCTCTCCCTCTCTACACCAACCACTGTGAACTTATAGAAGTGAAACCAAACCGCCAGACATCTGTGTGTATGTGTGTGTGTGTATGTTTAATAAAATTCACCTTATGCCGGTAGCAGGAAGTTTAACGATTACTCCCAGATCTGCCCGTGTGGTGAAGATAACATTAGTCATCTTGGTATGTCTGTGCGGAGCTCGACCATCCCATGTCCTTGAACAAGAAATGCAGAGCGGTAATAATAACCGAAACATTCATCGCTCCTGTCCGAGTAACATCTGGCCGGCTTCTTGAGACGAACAAGCATTTGCGCCTTCATCTCTCCACACATATATCATCATCTACTATCAAGCTTCACAAACTGCCATATCTCACTCCCTTCCAATCAACTTATCAGCCCTTTCTTCCGCATATTCATACACAAAACACACACACACGGCTATAGCTCTCTTTCCCTGCCACTTACTTCCCTTTCCTTCGTCATACCACCACCATACCACACCACCTTCTCTACAGAATATTCTCTCTTGAGTATTTTCCATACTCGCATAACTTTTTCTCAGACATAGTGAGATTTTCACTATCACTTCGAGCAAGCTCATACATATAAAATTCACAGCCGCCTTCTCCTCCGGCTTATTCTAATTCTTGGGCCGCAGTTATGCCTAAGTCATTCTATGGAATATACTTGCCTGTCTAATCCAAAACTTTCCCCCAATGAATCACATACAAGAGGAGGAAGAAGAAGAAGAAGAAGAAGAAGTAGAAGGCTATCGGCAATTCACTAAACTGGCTTCTTTGTTGTCCAGAACTCAGTCATAAATTTGTCTCATATACACAAGGCTCCAAGGTTGAGTAAAAATATGAGCAGTATACAAGCCGACTGATTGTCTGTGTATAGAGAAATTTACACCGAGCATACCACTACCACTATGGACATCACCACTGTGCGGTGGCAGGCTTGAAAAAAAGGAAGGCACTAGTGCGGAAAGTATACAGGTGCATGAATAATTCAACGCATTCATATTTTCTCTTTCCCTTTTCCCGAGATGTGCTCACTTTGTACATTTCAAGGTACAGAATTTAGACGGACACAAACGCAAAATCATACACGCATGCACACACATACACTTATACTCACACCACTACTTAGTCTCCTCAGGAGCCAAGGAATGCCAAAAAGGATGAAAGAAAAGTCTGCTGTTGCTTCCATGCACAGACAAAAAACTATATGCTTCTCTGGTGTAAAGCAAACAGTAAGCAATAATGCTTTGCTACAGTTTCACCCGCACTTTGCAAGGACTTGTTCCCGTCATCATTAACATTTCATAGAAGTCTTGTTATATCTGCGTGGATGGGACTTTGGGTATCTGTAAAGTCTGCCTTCATGTTATACATATAGATTGGGCACAGCAAAGAAGTTTCTGTACACATCCACTTACATACATAGAGAATCTTTTGTTCTTGAGCAACTTAAAATCACGTCCTCGCTCGGATAATTCCTCCAGTGGATACACAAAGACTCAAGGCTTGAATTCATATGAGACCCATGTGCCTTTCAAATGATCCATCTGCTCCAGTTTTTAAAGACGCGCACACATAATACTCACATGAACAATACAAAGAAGAAGAAGAAGAAGAAAAAGTCGCACACAATGAAGCCTCACTTGAGTATTACACACTTGACGGTTCAAGTCACGGCCATTTTCACTCTTACCTCTGCGTACACAGGATGACTGATAATGAATTCTCAGCTGACTGCTCATAAACAATGTATCGATCAAGCCGCTACCATTAGCCTGACTGATGAAGAAGAAGAAGAAGAAAAAAAAACATACAGAGGAGGAAACTGAGGATGACTGTGGAGCATGAGTTCAGTCGTCGTATCATTTGGAACTTGACCCGAATCTTTGCATGATTATTAGCTACGCTTTTTCTATTGCTATATACACGGCGGCGGCGGCGGTGGTAGAGAAATCCTCTTCCAACCGTTTGTCATTTCCTGGATTTATGCCATTACGAAGAAGGCAAGTGTGACGGCGGGGAATAAGGTATGACAGGAGGTAGAGAGAAACATAGGGAGAGAAAAAAGGCGGAGTTGTATTTCTCAACGGTAATCTTTTCATGTATCCCATACCACACAGAGTACAAGACACATACACACACATACACTCACCCAAGACATTATAAGAAAAGAGGCCAGTCTCTATACACAGGATGATGATGAAGCGCCCCCACAAGTACAATGAATTAGATCATATATAAAACCTTGGACTGACTTCATGATAATAATAATAATACTAATCAGACGAAGGAATATTCCCCGGTCGTGTACTGACCTCACTCCACATCCGTACATGTACAGCCTTGCCATATGACGTAAGCTTTTGGAGGAAAAGGTGTGAGCAGGCTAATTTTAATGAGCCAAATGAATCCCTATGGACAAAAAGACCATCTCGCCTCTCTCACACGCACCCAAACCCATGAGCTCCATAAGAACTCACAATAGAGCTTCTATGTGAGTAACAGCAAGGACTGCGGGATACATTCTTTTAGGCGAGAAAGTCAATTAGTAGAGCTTAGTAGCTTCTGAGGATTAACTAACACAAAATATTCCCTTGAATGCCCAGTAAATTCTGAGGATGGGAGCTAAACACGCAGTATTCCCTTTTTATACACACGGCTTCTTTAAACTCAAACACAGACGTCCACACAAATGCAAACACACACACACACGCACACACATCAAACACTCACTTGAAAGAAGCCTCACGTAAAATTGTTTAGAACAAGTGGGAGCTTAGCTCTTCTTTATACACGAAAGAGTGTATAGTAGAATATAGGCAGAAAGGATAATAACTCGTAATAATATATTCTCTGCCCTGTGGATTAAATAGACCGTCCCAGTTGATTGTGCAGTTGTACGGGCTCTTGGTCGTAGCATAAAAGGTGCTATGGTGATGCAAAAGAAGACGAGAAAAAAAACAATGGTTGCTTACCTCGTGTCTAAGGAGTTTACTGGATCAAGTTTATGCACTTGTTCCATCCTTAATGATGACGGTGATGGCACAAGTTGCACTTTCGCAGATTTCCTTCTTCCTCGTAGAACGACGAAGACGACGACGACGACGACGGTGATGATGGCGATGGTGACGATGACAACAACAGTGAAACACTCGAAAAAAACACACTCAAATCTTGTCATCTCTCACGATGTACGTAAAAGAAACCGCAAGAGCCTAAGAAACCATTTCCGTCTCCAACCTTGTGCCCACACCTCTTTGACACTTGTAACACTATAGCTTAGCTTACGACTAGTGCGGCATTATTATTATTATTGTTATTACTACTAACTGTTACTATTTTTTTTAATTAATATTACTAGAGCAATATTATGACTAGTCGGAAACGTGTGTATGAATATGAAGCCTTGATTCCGTATAGTCGACAGTAATAATAGTATATATAGTGTAATACAAAGAAAAGCATTGGAAATTTGCGCTCCACCATAGCTCACCATGATGAGCATCGTGGGTGGCATGTGAATCGGACTGAAGGTTGTGCTGCTAAATAAGTTATCAGTAACATCACCTCCGCAATTTCCTACTGATTTAATATGAACCTACTACACGTGTATACACCTTCCATATACAAGCCCAATTCCCTAACTGCTTGTCAATTAGTGTCACTATTATTACTGTGGAAAATCCTTGCACATACAGTGTATACACACAGACGCTTCTCCCCGCACCTACTACAGCATGAATAAATTTCGTCATTCCGATGTAAAGCAGATGTTGACACGCTCTTGATATAACTCCTGCAGTTATTTGACAGATTCAGGTGTATTTGTGTGAAGATTAGAGGTGTGATAACTGTTTGAAATGGCTTGACAAATATAGGGGACTTGATGATGAATGAAAAAAACTGCCGTCGTCATCAATGGATTTCAATTAGCAGGGATATGAATGCTATTATTATTTTAGATATAATTTCAGCAATAAACTGACCCTCGTCAAGGCTGATGGATAATACATGACAGACGTCATCATGGACGTGCATGACTCAACTTTTGGACCATTCTCTCCAGTATCCCTTCCCTTCATCAAATCTTCTTCTTGATTGATATTTCTCACAAAATAATGTTAGCTGATGCTAGAAAAAGACGAGAAGAAATCTCCTTGGAACAAATCCCGATGCGTCACAAAATCAATGAGTCTCCCTTGACCGATATATCCTTGTGAATGTGTGTGTACATATATGCTCTCCTCCTGTTAAAATCCTCAAGTAAGTGGAAATTCGGTGAGTTGATCAATGCCATGGGATTCCCGTCTCATGATTTATGATTATAACTTGATGATCCACTCCACCTCTCTCCCTCCAAACTTACCTGACTGATGATAATAATAACCGATGGTCCAATGTCACTGACCATTAATTCTTTGAAAATATTCTATTTTTTTCTTCTTCTTCCTCCTCACACCCAGTAATACACAATTAATCCTCACAATAAGATTATCTTGATATTCACAGTCCTCAGAACTGGACACTTTAATGAATGATTATCAGCACGTTCACAACAAGACAATTTCCTCGATGATTCTTATTATTGACTCTCCACACTTGTATATTCTTAACTGTTTTACAAGAAATTATTATTGACGACGATGGGATTTTGTTGATTGATAACTTGACTGCTGGCACATGTTTCTTTTTTTTCCAATCACTTTGTCACACTCATCCCCCTTTGTCTGCATCACTTTCCGATTCTCATTTATTTTTTACAAAAGAACAAATATATTTTTTTTAATAATAACAAAATACTCCGGCCTGTCCGATATTTTTTTTCCTCTTCAACTCTTAATTTTTCCAAACTTGCCTCTCTTCTCACCACCACTTCTGATTCCCTTGGCTTCTTCTTCTTCTCATAGCAAAGTTTAAGTAAAGTATCCAGCAGCAGGAGCTTTTGCTTTACACACAACACACATATATTACACGCACTACTCGATCACAAACTTCTCTTCTCTTCTACTTCTTTAGATGAGAGCCTGTGACCAGGACAGAATTCAGAATTTGCAAAATTTCTCCCATTCGCCACAGTGAGAATTGTGGGGACTGGATTGGTCAAGTTTAGGGCGGCAGTTTTGAAAGCTAAAAGCATACGATGTGGTAGCCTTCCCTCTACTAATATCTGTATGTGTGATCTGCAGTAGTGTGTAGTTGAATGGTAGAGTGAGTAGTAGCAGTAGGCTGCTGGTGTAGTTGTGACAGAGTATGCTGGATTTTTTTTTCGCCCTCTACTCTCTCTAGCTCTCTAGCTCTTCGCCGTTGGAAACCCTCTTGCTCCTCTCCGACTCTCTATGTTTACTGATTTCGGGTCGGGCTCCGACCTCTCCGAAGTCGCAACTTTTCTCGCTCGCAATCCGCTGGAGAATGCTCTGACTCTTTCTCTTCTATGTGAGTCCATGTGAAAGACGCTTAACTCATGCACATCAAGCTTTCCTCCCTCTTATCCTTTTTCCCACTACGACAACAACAACAACAACAAGAACGGCGGCATTGCATCTGTGTGGGCTTATAACTTTAGTAGCGTTTCAGTGTTGAGGTTGTGTGTATGGAGTTCTTGTATGAATGTGTGTATGGAGTGCTTGTGTGTATGTGTGTGGAGTGCTTGTTTGAATGGGAGTTATTGGGAATATGTGGGTGAGATTGTAAGAATGTTTAAGTTTGTGAGAGAGAGAAAGTGTTTGGGTGTGTTTGGGACAAGATGCACTAGAGCTACCAGTGCAGTAGCTAGGGATGTCAAAATCAAAAGCTATTATAACTTTACAAACTCAAGTAGGTATATTTATAGAGGACAAGAATTAAGAGAGAGGAAAAAGAGGGTGGAATTCGTCGCTTTCCCATACATTATTGTACATTTGGATATAAAGTTTCTATGTTGACTCAGCTTGGGGTTCCCTTTGGATCCTTTTGTGCCAGAGTGGAATGGTTACTATGCTGCTAGCATAACTACAACTCTAGCTCCTTCTAGCATGTTTTGATAAATGGGCCTTTTCGCTTCAACTTGTAAATATAGGGGCTTCTTCTCCTATACATGGTGGAAAGTTGGGAATGTTATTACTATTTTCTTCCTGTCTTCCTCTGCTCTCACTCTCTCTCCGTCTTCCTCACAGTGGAACTTTACCCATGAGATACATGGAGAAATTTCAATGGAATATAACCTATCACTTCCAGAGTGGCCATAATGTGTGTTGGAGGGGTAGTAAATCAGCTGTTCATCATGTTTTCCTCACCTTTATGTACTACGTAGACGAATGTACGTAGTAGAAAAATCCTGGCCTCGGTATTTGAAAATCTCTCCCAGTAGCACCGAGCTGGGGGCTATAGAGTGGAAAAATTAGACTCAGCTGACCTTCCACTATGAAATTCACTCCGTCGGAGTCTTCTTTTCATTGTTGGAACAGGGCCAGTAGGGCACTTTGCCTCCAATCTCTCTCTC
>JAQIWI010001661.1:0-15310 GCA_034698825.1 Deuterosminthurus bicinctus
AATTTCAGCCATATTTTTTGTTAATTTCAGCCATTTTTTGTGTCAATTTCAGCCATTTTTTATCACATTTAGTGCCAATTACCTGTGATGGACCGTGACCGTGGAGTCTTCACAAGTATTTTCCGAACCCTTTGATTCTTCTGGAGGTAACACTGCCGATGGCGAAGTCAATTGTAAGTCATTTGATGCTCTAGAATTGGAAGGCAGGTCGTCCGTGACCTTTTCTGTGTTTGTGTCGTCGTGTTGGTCCATATTGTCCGGGGGAAATAAGTGACTTTCAGGGTCTAATTTTGTATCGTTATCGTTTAATTGCATGCGCAAGCGCAAAGCTGCGCAATGCAATGTGATGGAGGACCGTTCCACTGAAGTTGAGCCCAGCATTGAATTTTAACTTTAAAAATTGATTGCCGTAGCTATGCCGACACATGCATAGGGGATATAAACCAAGAAAAAAAGTTTTATTAACATGGCCAGTAGGTATAAATAATTCAAGTAGACTTTTTAACAATATTAATCCAACGTTTTAAATCAGGTAGAGTTTCAGACTTGGCAGACATGGCTACAGTGTACTCGGGCGTAGATTCATGAGCGAGTGAGAGAATATCAACGGCCTCTGTAAGGACCTTCAAAGTAGACTCCAATTTCCGCTTGAGTAACGCTCGTGAGAATTTACGACTTTCGAAGATTCGTCTTGAGATTATAATTTCACTGGCTTGGAGCTCGTACAGCACTAAACCTGGAATGGGATGGAAAGTCAATATTAAATCTGGCTGAATTAATTAAAGAGCACGTCCGTTAGGCACCTCTTGTCACAGTCATTCCAGGCGTGACAACATCCAACACTTGCATCACATCTTGGCATATCGCCAGTTTCCTTTCCAGCTCCTCTTGGGAAAGGTCATGGAGTGGAACTGCTTCACGACCGTAAACCTAAAGGCACAAGTATTATTAATAATGGGACCTAACTTTTGGTGTTTGTCATGGTAAGCGTGAAATTGTGTACCTGACAGAGGTGGAATTTAAGACCAAATGGTATAAAATGGTTAGGATGGAAATATTTGGAGCATTGGCGCAGGAGATCTTCGCGGTCTTTGATCCCTTGAGCACTCTCAGATAGGCTGATGTATTTGGCCACTAGATAACTAACTTGGTTGGGGTCAGCCCTAGAAAATTAAAGGTTAAATTTGCTCAATTATCCAGCAAACTTTTAAGTATATAAATATTTCTGGTGACTACTCACAGCGTATTGCAAGAGCCACATTGCCAAGACACTCCAACTTGGTTAGCTTTAACATTGACAAGCTCGTCGTTACCACAGCTGCTACATTTTAAAGTACTCAAGTTGGTCCCAAGTTCACGTGGATCGGAGCAACGACTGCAAATGCAATGGAAAAACTTTGTGTCTTGCATCATCTGTCTCCTCTCAATAGTTCCCTGTGAAATTTAAATGCAAATAATTGTATTAAATTGCATGGGCATAGTATAAAGCTCTACTGGTGACCTAGTCTGACCTCTGAAGCATACGCATAGCAAATGGTAATGGGGGTACCCGAGGGTATGTCAGTGGCTGCCCTCAGATAAATCACACCTTTCACAGAATCTTCAAAATGTGTTGTATTTGGAATGCAGTCATGTGCTATCATGGCCGCCGTGGGGAAGACACCTCGAAATGAGAAATCTTGACCAAGTTCGAACGCGTTCACTTCCAATATCCCACAGACCTGTCAAACAATATACAAGTTGCACTTCTACATAGTACATTACACTACAATACAAGTTGCTCAAAGTTGACGGCATTCAACCAACTCACGCTATGAATTTCTTCCACACTAAACAACTTATCAAGCCCAAAAGTCTCTCGAATCGGCCTCACTACCGTTGACTCGTTCTCTTGCCACAATGGAAGCTTCTGCCTCATTTCATTATGAGGCTCTAAAGTTTGCAAAAGCTCCCATTTCTTCTTACTTGTCAGCTTGAGCATGAGGCCACGAAGGACTAGAATAGCTCCATAGTCCAAAGGATCAGTCGTTCCTTTATCGGGCCAGGGCTATATGGGTCAAAGAGTTTGAATTAGTACCAGAAAACACAACTCGTTTTATAGAGAGAAGAAAGAAGCCTGAAGTGTAGAAGAAACCCGAAGAGGTCAAACCAAGAGCTTTTCACGGTCCAAGACCTCGATAAAGTTCCCGTGAGACCTTTACACGGTCCAGTACGTAAAAAGTTCCCATAAGACTTTGTATATTTACGGTGGAGGATCTCTACTGTAAAGGTTCCAGGGCCTCCGAAAAAAGGTAGTACCTTGTGTGCATTGGAATAATTGGGTTGCATTCTCTCAAATATATTACAATATAAAAGGATAAGCTATAGAAGTTGACTTTGGATAGATAAATAAAGGAGGGTACAAAATCTAACAACAATACCTTCACACAGCACGAGATCAGTCACAGATTGAAGTATACTTTTTTTTTCTGACTAATCAATCTCAGCTTTACGCCAGTGTCAAAGATTCACAGGTGATAAACTATGGCTGTAAACAACAACAACAACAACAATACATCCGGGTAACAATCAATAGTAACAACATGTCATCAACAATTGTTTGGGGTATTCCATCGGTCAATCTTATGTCTTTATTGTACCATTCGCATAGACATTTATTATTAAAACACACACGGGCATCTTATACGCCGGGTTAAGGAATAAAAAAAAGTCTAAAAAAAACTGAAGCCAGAAAATGTTACATGCATTCTTAATGGAGCAACACGCACTACGTGTATAGGAGCTACCAATGTTCACAATGCTTTTCTTGTAACTAAAAATAATATGTTGAATTCCTAATGAAAAAGTTGGCTCTACGATTTTAAAATTAAATCCAGAAGGAGGTAATGCTTTCATGCCTGGATTTGATGCTGTTGAAAAAATTTACATTCCTCCAAATGGAACGGGGATTCGGCACATTTGTCGCTGCACAGTCTCCATGAGCATCCGGGGCAAGCAACGCTGCAAAAGTAACAAAAATTAAGTGACATTAGTTACAATTTAGTCGCCATTAGTTCCCTTGTAGCCCAATTAGTTCTCTTGTAGCCGCCATTAGTTTCTTGTAGCCGCCATTAGTTCTCTTGTAGCCGCCATTATTAGTTCTCTTGTAGCTGTCATTAGTTCAATTTTGGTTCCCATTAGTTTCATTTTGGTCCCCATTAGTCCCCTTATGACTACCGCCATTAGCTCTCCAATGATTTCCATGCAAGATAAAGAATGCTGTATAGGTCTGAAAAAAAAATTCTCAAAGACAGCCACACTACTGTAAGCTATGGACCATTAACGTTGATGAGAGTCAGTTGAATTGAAACTAATTCCTCGCTCATTTGTCATTCTAAGTCCTGTGAAGCCGTCAGTCTGGATTGTCATATGTCTGTCGTCGTTCAGATTATCATGTTGTAAACTTATCCGTCAACATTTACATGTCTGTCTCAAAGTCAATGCCTTTGTGTGTGAAGTCAATGCCTTTGTGTGTGTGTCTTGGAGTTGGAGTGGAGGAGATACCATGTAGGATGTAGAAAAATCTCATTTCTCACCGTCAACAGTCCTGTCAAGTCAGTCATCAACATTGCCAAACTGTTTTCCTCAACCTGGACTAATAGTTTGAGCTGCTAAGTTATGACAGCGACCGCGATATGTGCACCCAATATGTGCACCCAAAATCAAAGACACCCCAAATGTCCAAAGCTTACAAAAAATTCGACTCAGAAGAAGAAACAAATTGAAAGGAACGTAGAGGAAAATATTTGCATAATAATATGGCATCTGCAAACTCATATTATAAATAAGCTTTACAATAATGTTTCCTAATTTTCCACACCTGCTCTTCCCATCTGCTAAGCTCACATTACATCCGAGGCAAACAGGTCCTGAGGAACGCATAGGACCCGCAACGAGATAGTTTTCTGTCAGTAGTAACGTCCCTCTTTTCACATCCACTTTGGTCCGCAAATAGCTGCAAAATTTCCAACAGATTTTTCACATTAATCTTCCGTCGTGTACTCTCCCACAGGGGAATTAAAAGTGCTCAGCCGTATGACTACAAGAATTCTCATATGGCAAGAGCTGGGCTAACATTATGGAAAGATCTTGAGCTACATGGAGGAGAGGTCTGAGCTATACGGGAAGAACTGACAGACATTGGGTGAGTTAGCATGTGGAAAGAACTGAGCCATGAATTGATTAATGATGTAGGTGTGCGCGGTGGGTGTGAGGAGCGGAAGCATATAAGAGACAAGATTTAAAAACAAAAAATAATTTAATTTATCGCACAATCGCACCGGCCGTAAATTGGAGACATTTCACATGTGAACAAATCCGAATGAATCTGAGGGGCTCCTGGGCCGATTTTGGACCCGTTTGCTACGTCCTCTGGAGGGTGTTCTGCGGTGTCTTTTGACGCAGCTTTCTGTGGGACAAATTTTTTTGTAAAAAGACACGAAAATTTGTAGCTGTAGCTTCAGGTCAAACGAACCTTTTGATGTTTCTTTCGCCCCATAGTTCCACTGTCAAGAGTATTCCCACCTACACCAAGGCCTGTCCAACGTTACTAAGACCCCAACACCATGAAAGCCTCTCCAACGCTACGAAGGCCTGAAGGGCCACCGAACACAAAGACCCTCAAAAGTCTCTCCTGCTCCCCAGAATCAAGAGTAGGCCAGAAGCAGCAGAATAATATTATTTTTGGCAAGTCTTACATTGCCTCCAATCCACTCTGTTATGAGAAAATCCACAATGGCTAAAATTCATACAGAACACAGCCACATTTTTCTCAAACTTTTCCCAACATTTTCTCAAGCTCTATACGTGTATATAAGCTTCAGCTGCACTCACAACACAACCAAATAGCCCATTAAGCCTTTAGAAAATAAGACAAAGAAGAGCACAGAAAGTGATGTATTCTCAGGATGATTATAAAGGAGCAGATGTTTGTAATGTGTGTCTGCACTTTTCTCAATCCTTTTTACATCTGTTTCAAAGGATGCGGTAGCTAAAGAGATGAGAAGAGAGGAATAAGAAGGAGGACGAGGTCCTGGTTTCGGTCTCTTCGTCTCCTGGTTGGTACCGTACCCCGGCCCGGATCTTGATGTTCTTGTTCAAGAAATAGAATTGCAGCTTTAAACATGATGCTCTTTTGGAACCCCCCCGACCCTGTGCTCAAAGCGATTTCTTGACAAAATTTGCCAAAAATAAACTATCATTAAAGCCTCATGTGACTTTTTTTATGTGCAGCCCGGCAGGCGGGCATTATTTTGACATTTTATATATAATGATATTATACATGGGCACCCATAAGGGACAATGCTATTGCGCTCCCATAAAAGACAATGCTATTGGGCTCCCGTAAGGAACAATGCTAAAGGGCTCACATATACGGAACATTGCTAAAGGGCTCCCATAAGGAACAATGCTATTGGGCTGGGCTCCCATAAGGAACAATGCTAAAGGGCTCCCATAAGGAACAATGCTATTGGGCTCCCATAAGGAACAATGCTATTTTCTGGATGCCATTTTTCACATTTCATATAATGAGAAGATTATATGCATGGGCTCCCATAAGAAACAATGCTATTTTTTGAACGCCATTTTTTCACATTTAATTAAATGGAAAAATGTAATGCAAGGAGCGTCCATCACACAATGTTAACGAATGGGCTCCATTACAAATACAAACTACAAATCCAAGATGGCGGCCAGCGAGTAAACATTTTCGCAGCCAAAAAGACCGATTGAAATAAATGGAAATAAATTACTATTAATTAAATAAAAATTGCATTAAAAATGTATTTATTATTAGAAAAAAAATTGTGATCATTTTAGCATTTTTATTATTGATGGCTAGGAAATAAATAAATTGTTGAAGAAAATAAACAAAATGGTGACATCGCGGGAGCGGCCAATGAATTCGACACAAGTTTGCCATTCATTATATGTCAGTGTCCGTAAATGAACTGACCCCGCTTATTTGATCTGAAGACTTGATAGTGACATCTGACCTGACATGTTAATTTTCTCTTAATAAAAAAAATGGAAAATAAAGACACAGGAAGGGAGCAAGATCTAGAAGAAGAAGAAGAAGAAGAAGAAGAAGAAAATTATTCCTTATCTGTTGAAAATCAAGCTTGTCCCTCAATAATCGAGCCAGTCCCTTCATTGACCTCAATGTATATAATTAAATCTGTGACCGTGACCCCAAGTGAAGACTCGAGTGAGGACACAAATATTACTGGACAAGTGTGCAATCTGGATTTCTCTATTTTACCCCGCGAGGTAAATGGGTGAAACTTTCAAAAAAAAATTCAACATGTATATATTTTTCATCAGTTCAAAAGGTCAAAGTGTTCAAGCTATTTGACCCCTGCCTTTCAGTTGCAAGACATTGTGATACGGGAATTGGATATAGAGACGGCATTGAAGCTTCGATTGGGCTGTAAAAAATGGAAAAATATGGTGGATGACTTTGCATTGTTTGATGTGGTGCTTAATGAGCGAATGGGATTCAACGGGGTCATGAGTATTGGGATGAGAAAGTGTGAGATTAATTGGCTCAAGTCTCCCAAAATGCGGACTTTGTTTCTCTCGCGACCTCCCCAGGAAGTTGTGATCCGAAAGGGGATGTCACAGTGGATCGTCAAAGAAATGTTCAAGGGTTGGAGGAGTATGAAGAATCTGAGATTTGGTTGGCGAGCTCTGGCATCCACATATCTTTTTCAATATTGTGGAGCTGCATCCAAGAAGAGGCGGGTCATTCTTGGTGACCTCAAGACACTCAAAGTTGAAATGACCCAGGCGCCTGAGACCCATCAGGATGGATATTTGACCCTGAAGAAGAACCTGGAGTTCCTTTTCAGTTGGGACTATCCGAATCTGGAAACTTTGAGTGTAAGAAAGAAATTAGTTCGACCTTATGACCTTTTTGCCGTTTGAGTTTTGAGTGGCGTTGAGTTTTTAAAAGTTTAATTTCGTTCCAGATCACATTTGTGTTTACTCCTTTGAAAGAAGCCTTCCTGGACATGATTTTCCCTTTCATAAGTCGACATGCATCGACCCTTCGAACTTTGGAAGTGTCTTTGAAGTATTCGTTATCACATTACCAGTGCATCAATTTCCAGCAGGCGATACTTTTCGAGTCAGTTCCTTGGCCGACCCATCGAGGTCACTTTGGCTGTGTGAAGGATGTGAGAGTGACAACGTGGATTCTGCACTGTCCTTTCAAGAATCAAGATCGTGTTCAGTTTTGGCAACAAGCATTGACTAATCGAAGTGACCTGGGCCATATGATAGCTTCTAGATTCCTCTCCCCAAATCTGAGTCGATTGTCCTATTTCTCTATATCCTTCAACCTTTATTCAATCTACCTGCAGAGGATCGATATCGTCAACATGTCAATCTATTCCTTCGGCGAGAAGATCAAGTCCGAGCCGGCAAATTTGGCCCTCTTCGAAGTCTGTGTCAACTTGAGATATCTTAGTATCAGAAGAGCTCCAATATTGCTCCTCGAGGCACAACCAGTTCTGCTTGTTGAAGCCATCAATATGAATTGCTTGCCCAAAAGTATCAAACATTTCAGACTGGATGGCTTTCATGTTGCTAGTGCGGATATGAAAAAAGCGCTGGAGTCGATGCCAATTTTGGAATCTTTTGAGCTGTTGAGGTCAGCTGCAAATCCTCCGGATTTCAGTCGACATGATTACAGTCAAGTTGGGGTCAACCAGGAGGTTTTCTTTGCCATTTTGATGCATAACAATTTGCTTGGTGCTATTTGTCACTTTTCCCCCGCGGTCCCTCCGACTTATCCTGAACCGAGAGGTCATCACGGTCAAGTGCTCAGGATGGTGAGGGATTATCGATGGGAGGCGCAGTTTACAAACGTGTGGCCGGGGTGTCGGCAAGTTGATTTGTGCAGATTTCGCAGTGTTTTGTAATTATAATAATAATTTTGTTAACGTTTCGTTCGTTCCGAGTTCTAGTCTTTCCATTGTGATACTTTTGCGTTTAAATGTGACTTAAGATTTTGTTACTTTGACATTCATTTTGTATTCGTTTAAGTTTTAAAAAAGAGTAACAAATTCACAATTAGTTTTGACTAGACAAGTTTCTTGACACTCAATTTAATTTAATCGCTATGTGGCCTACTGGAATTTTGCTTCACCAGGCGTCCACTTTCCCCGACAAGAGTCAGGAGCAAGAAGGAACATCCACTTGCAACCACAAGTAAAGTGACCACAGTGACAAGAAGTTGAGAGTCTGAATCTCCGACTGGAATGAACACTGTATTGCCCTTAGTATTCTGCAAGAACCAAGGTCAAGGTCAGGTCAGGTCAATTCAACTTCCAGAATTAAAACAGAAAGGAACTTACAGATTTAAAGGGAACAGATATCCAAGAGCAGACTTGATCCTGAGGGGAATGGCGACTGCAAAGAGCTGGAATTGTGTAGCATTGTTCTTCAACGCTTAAAATATCCCAAGATTTGCAGCGGAGGAGTAACTTGGGCAAGGGGATGTTGATGGGAACATAGCCGCCAGGATTGAGTGGACCGTTGCCTAAGCGACTCACACCCAGTCGGTTTTTTAAACGGGAATGACTTACAGGCTTTTGATAGCGGAATTGAACCGGAATTTTCACTTCGTTTGTTGAGATCAAGTTTCCTAGACATTTATTATTTATTTCATTAGTTCCGGTAGCTATGATGAGGTGATAAAGGGGAATGCATTACCAGTAAGAACTGTTGTGAGTTGTACGAATGCTGTAGTATTGGACTGTGCAAGCCAAACAGGATTTTCCAAGTCTGTCCAGTTGTTGAGGACGACAATGTGGTTGTCCAGACTGGGATTTCCTTTGATTTCATAAGGATCCACAAAGACGTCTGGACGAAATTTGGCTAGTAAGCTGAAGAAGCATTCTCCAGATGTGAAATGATGCATGGGGATCGGAGAATTCGTCACAGTTATCTCCACAGTGTCCTCCAAGTCCCTTTAAGAAAAATCCAAAATTTAAGCTTCCACTTGCAAATTTTCAATCCATCTTTTAAGTGCAATTTTCAACATAAAACTATCCAGTGTCAGATTATTCTCACCTATGAAAGCCTTCTTTCGTAATAAATCGAATTAAATTAGCATGAAGTCCCCGAACATAACTACAATTTCTTTGCAAAATTTCACTTGTATCAACAAATCTCTTATTAACAGCAGCAGCAATTGTTGTCCACATTAAAATTAAAGCAACAAATCTCCATTTTCCTTCACTCTCCAGCTTCATTGTCACGCTTTTGCTTTAGAATTTTGCAGACATCTTTTATTTGTAGTGCAAGTTACACAAAAGGGTCAGAAGGTTACGAAAATTGGAAAAAATGTCACAATTTTCTTTTACGGAATTTCAACAAAATTAAAAGTTTGAATTTAACGCAAATTTTTCAAGCGCCAAAGTTCAAATTTTTAGCAAAAAGAGCCTGAGGGTGTCGCGGGCGGTCGGTCGGTCTCACTTAGATTCCTGTCGTCTATAAAGTTAATCATTTCATAGGAGATAATACTTCTGTGAAGCTCATCGGCATAAATAAATAAATTCGCTTGATATTATCAAGTTGGAGTGTCATACGGAGTGATCCACCAGTGTGAAGGAAGATTTGAAGTGAAAGAGCTGTTGTTGGAGTTGAAGAAATTCGGGGATTTCATTCTTCTTCTGACATTTTCCCATCTAGTCGTCACCGCCGCCGGAAGTCCGCAGTGGGACGTTGACTTTGGGTGTGTTGTGTTGTTGTTGTCCTTTTGTGTCTTGATTGGACAGCCGAAAAATGGGAATGATTTTTGGAAAATCTAAAAAGCCAGAGTCCAAAGTGACTGAGCAGGATAAAGCTGTGCTGGTAAGTTGAGTCATCATCGGCACTTGAAACTTAATTAAATTTAAATCGTTCTTCAGTAATGTTTTTTTTTGCAGCAATTAAAGCAACAGCGAGATAAGTTGAAACAATATCAACAAAAGATTCAACAGACACTTGAGAAGGAGAAGGAATTGGCCAAGAAATTATTGGTAGATGGGAAGAAAGAGTAAGTGTGACATTTGTAACAATCAGATTTTCAAAAGGAATTGTTGTTGTTGTTGGTGTTGTAAAATAAATGGCTTGTGGAAATTTCAGTCGTGCCAAACTATTGTTAAAGAAGAAAAGATTCCAAGAGACTTTGCTTCAGAAATCCGAGGCGCAGCTTGATAATGTGGAGCGTTTAGTCCATGACCTGGAGTTTGCCAGTATAGAAATGAAGGTAAATTTGTAGCAGTTTTGTCATTATAATTGACTTGAATGAATTATAATTGAACTTGACCATTTTATTTATTTTGATCAGGTCCTAGACGGACTTAAAGTAGGCAACGAGGCATTGAAACAAATCCATGCCATAATGTCCATTGAAGACGTAGAGAAAATCCTGGACGAGACACGAGAAGGTGTTGAAAAGCAGCAAGAAATTGACACTCTCCTCAGTACCAACTTGAGTCCAGAGGACTTGGAAGAAGTGGAGACAGAACTTGAGCAGATTATGGCGGAGGAGAATGTTCCCCGAGAACAAATCTCTCCCATCTCCGAAGACATCTCTCCACTTCCCGAGGTTCCTGAAACGCCGCTGCCAGAGGTTCAAGGTACTTTTTGTTTTACATCTTCAACTCACAATACCCACAACTTTGCTGTCATGACACCATATAATTGTTTCATTGACAACAATTTTTCTATTGCAGAAAAAGCCAAAGCAGCAGCAAAAGCAGCAAAACGTGCAGAAAAAGTACTTGTTGAAGCTTCATAAGTCCTCACTGGCATGGTGATAATATTTTTCACCCCCCAAAAAAATTTGTCAGTCAGAAGAAGAAGACGACGTAGAGCGCTTCCTCGTCTATAATCTTCTTCATTCTCATCATCATCATTATCCGGCTTGGTCGTATAAATGTTACGCTTCGCATGTAAGAAACAACAAGAATGTTTTCCTTTCATCATAGTTTTCTTCATTATGATCCATCACCTTTAAATAAAACACTGGTGACCTTTGTATGATAATTATTATTTCCGCAATCTTTTTCCATTTATTCCTACAAAATGTAAGTTTCTATAATTTTCAAATGGTAGAGAAAAGGTGAGTGTGGTTGAGGAGGCGCGTGTAGAATTGGAGCTGTGAAAAATGTGAAACACAATCAGTTGATGATCAAAAAATGGCTTCGTAATTATCTCTGCTTTTGGACTAAGAGTCTTATTTTTTTCTCTTTTCTTCTGTCTGTGTGTGAGAATATAAGGCGCTACTATAATATAGCTAGAAGGTACTTATATAAGCAAAAAAAAAGTGTATGGTACACAAAACTACATGATGAAGACTTAAAATGTAAACTAAACTATAGCTTGGCTCTCGCTGGCATTATTATTCGGCTGCGATACCATGCGCTTTCATTTAGAGTAGTACATATGAGGATCTATATTACAAAGAAAATTAGTCTTTTAGCACCATCACGCTTTCACAGTAATAATGGTCGTCGTCGTTGTTGCTGTTGTTGTTGTTGTTGTTGTGAGAAGAAATGTGAGATCTCTTGTAGTAGAATTGTTGCAACAACAGGTTTGTAATTATTGTAATATTAATGCTTTAAAAATATAAGCTATACTCAAAGTTAACCAGGACTTTTCAATGTGCTAAAAAAATCATTCTTGCCGTTAAGTTTGGTCTTCTTTGTCTTTGGGTTTGTCAGTCAATGTCTTCATATTTCCTTAAGTGTTCCAACAAAAAAAAGAGTAGCTAGTATAGGCTTGTTTTGAAGTGTGTGTTGAATTTTGAAGTGCGAGAGAATTTTGAAAAATGTCCTTCCTGAATTTTAATGAGGAATTTTTGAAATGTGTTCTTGTTCCATTTTTTTGAGCTGCTATATTATACGAGAGGAATTTTTCAACTGAGAGTACAAGAGTTTTAATTCGAAATCCAGCTGCTTACCACGCTTATAATACCTGTGCTTTTTGCAATATATTTATGGATGTTATATTATTGGAAAAAATACTCGACTATAAAAAATCACATGACTGTTGTGAGTAAGTAAATGTGGCTATGGCAGCAGGCAGAAACTGAATTTTTAGAACTGCGGGACAAGAGAGTAATAATAATTGTAATAATTGCTGAAATTGTGTAGGTGTGCCTCATTATTAAGATGATTGATTATTATGCCCACGTTGATATTTTGCATACAATAAAAGCAGTATTTGTATGTGATACTATGCCATAATCTTCCAACATATTTAATTACAATTCACACAAGTTAGTTATTATATATTAACTGGAAATTAGCAAATTTTATCATTGGAAGCCATGGGGATAATATTTAGTAAAAATCATGCAACACTTCGTAACAAAAGTTTGTGGGGCTTGCTGCTGCTGCTGGGCCCAGAAGGAAAGAAAATTCGGGTGGAATCCCTTGCATGATCTTGGAGCAGTTGGCATGGCGAAAAGGCCACTCCGTAGGCTTCTTCATACTTGCTCATTTTGTCGACAAGGGCCCTTGCACCGATTTGGTCTACATAATGAAAGGGTCCGCCTGTGAAAGGTGGGAATCCCAGCCCGAATACTGCGCCTACATCTCCTTCAAGCTGCAAATAACCAATCGAGATTTTTAAAAACTAATTGGGAGAGAATTCATCGGGGAAATGGTGACAAAATTTGTTACACTTACAGGGTCGGCCAAGATGTTCTCCTCGAGACATAAAAGAGCTTCGTTTACAAATCTACTGACCATTCTCATGAGAATATCTTGATCAGTATGAGGAATGCGAGGTTCCATCTTGTGCTCAGCGATGATTTTCAAGGCCTCGGTATTCACCCCACGATCCTTGACCCTGTCTTGGTACACGAAAAGACCTCGTCCTGACTTCCGGCCTGGAATTCAAATTTTTTAGAGTCTGGTGACCATAAACAAGGAACTAAAGTCAACCTCCAGTGGCTAACTGGAACAGAGAGGTGGGTAGAACTTAATTAGGACCGAGATAAGTTGACTACTGACCGAGGTTCCCTTTGTTCACCAAGTCCTCAAGCATCTGAACGGACCCACCGCTAGCTCGGGGTCCTAAGGCCATCGTGAGGTCACGGGCAATATGAGCAGCCACGTCCAGGCCAACTTCATCTCCAAGAGTGCAAGCACCAACTGGAAACCCGAAGGATGTGGTCAGATTGTCCAGCCTTTTTGGGTCGACACCTTCCTGCATGTGAAAAAAAATATCAAAGTTGATCAAAGTAGCGTCCTGCTCGAGAGTCTACAGCAACGTTCATCACCAACTTGCAACAAGCGAGTCAATTCAGACATCATGGCCGCTAGAACTCTTGTAGTATAGAAGCCTGGCCCGTCCTGGACAATAATGACAATTTTCCCTTGCTGGAGCCCAACCTGGATTAACATGAGACTGATGAGTGAGCTGCTTGTAGAAAATTAAATCAGAAATTCTTGTACTTGAACTGCGGATGCGATCGTGTCCTTTGAAGTTAGCGGAGTGACCACAATTTCCAGCAGTTCCATTTTGTCCACCGGTGAGAAGTAATGCATGCCAATGATTTTGTCCGGGCGCTTGCTTGTTGAGGCGATTTGCTTGATGGGCAATGCGGAGGTATTGGAGGCGATTATGCAATGCTCCGGCACATTAGCTTCCACTTCTTCTATTATTCTAGAAAGTTACCAAATAAGTTGACCTTTCCAAATGACCTGGACTTGCGAGTTTATAGCTTGATAAATTCTAACCTGTTCTTCAGCTCGAGGTCTTCAAAGACAGCCTCAACGACCAGATCCACCTTGTCAAAGTTGCGGTAGTCAAGCTGAAAGGTCATGTTGGACATGAGAGTATCCATGTCAGTCCTAGAGACGAGACAGGTCGCAGAAACCAGAGAGGTCAAGTCCCAGAACTAGAGAGGTCAACTTCATCGTGAAAAGTAAGGAACTCACCTCGACATCTTGTCCCGTTTCTTCAACTTCTCCAAGTTCTTTTCGATCTGGTTGAAACCTCGAGAGAGTCCCCTTTCTGTACTGTCCTTCAAGATGACGGGGTAGCCTTGATTTGCAGCAACTTGAGCTATCCCTGCGCCCATTAGCCCAGCCCCTAGCACGGCAATGTTTCTAACCAACAAAGTACTTTTTAAACAATTCAAAGAAGGCTTTCAGGTTCAAAGTTCATGTGGATTTCATACCTAACGGGTCGTTTTGGTGACCCAACTCGATTCTTCTTGCATTCAGTCCTCCCGTGAAAGAGACTAATGAGACCTTTGCTTTGATGAGACATGGCGAGCTCGCCAAAAGCAACTGCCTCGGCATCGTACCCAGCCCGAGGTCCTTTTTCAATACCTTTGCGAACGACATCGAGGACCTTATACGGCGCAGGGTACAGCCCTTTAGTCTCTTTCGTCACTTTGTCCTTTGCGAAACGGAAAAACTTCTCCTGGATGAATTCAATTTGGATCGCCATGGCGACGAGATCTTGGATTAGATTTGGTTTAACTTTTCGTATGTTGGCTGCCGATGCCCCCGCCAAGGAGTTGGCGATTAGGATTCCAGTGGCTTCAAGATATTCCTCGGTCCTTTCAACACGTCATAGGTAAAGTTTTGGTAGGAGGTCAAAGTGTTTCAAGTCCATCAAACTTACATTTGTTCAGATGCTCTCAGTCCAGGCCCAAGTGGAGGAATTAATAGGTCCACGAGTCCAATGTCCTTGGCCTTAGCCGCCGGCAAGTTTTGACCTTTGATCATGAGGTCAAGGGCATTCAGAATCCCAACGCATTTTGGTAATCTTTGGGTTCCTCCGGCACCAGGTAGCAGTCCAAGTTTGATCTCCGGGAGGCCGAATTTGGTGTTAGAATCTTGGACCGCTAAGCGATAATGGCATGCCAACGCGAGCTATAATGGAAACGATTTGGTATTTATTGCAATGTCAATGGTAAAGGTCAGTTAACTGACCTCTAGGCCACCGCCTAAGCAAACTCCTTGCATGGCAGCAATGATGGGCTTTTTGGAATTTTCAATGAGATCTAACATCCTTTGACCTCCCCTCGAGAGCTGGGTTGCACCTTCTTGACTTTTGCAGCTAAAACGATACCGATTTCCATACCAGCAAACAACACAGTAAGAACCTTCTGTACATGCATTGTTGGTTATCTAAATGCTTACGTTTCAAACATTTCAATGTCGGCCCCAGCAACAAAGCAACCAGGCTTGGATGACATGATAACTCCAGCGATGATGCCTGGATCTTTGTCGATAATCTGTATCGCATCCGCCAT
>JAQIWI010001662.1:0-15309 GCA_034698825.1 Deuterosminthurus bicinctus
AGAGAGAAAGGCCGCTTCCCTCATTAGAATACATTTCTCCCATAAGAATACACAGAAGAGTGAATGGATGCACAGGGACAAAATACACACGAATGAATACACTCACAAGCAAGGCAGAATCCATGAATTTAACAAGACAATTATAGAAAGAGTGAGAGAGAACAAAGGTTGAAGGGAGTGAAAGGCACAAGTCCTTTGCAAAGTCACGATCTCCACTACTGTGACTAACGCTATTATTTCACATGCACAGAGAGAGGAGAAAGGATAGGAGGAACATTTGGAAATAATATAATTTTCAGACCCCCACCACTTCCCCATAGCCATCATAGCTTGTGTGATACTCGATGGAATATCGGATATGGATTTGGTAGTAAAATATGGCCACTCTAACGCTTTTTTTTTCAGACGTAGGAAAAGGTGGAATATAGGAGGGTGTGAATATTTGAATGGCTCGTATATTTCAATCATACATCCTTTTTTTTCTTTTACTTTTCCCATGTAAAGTTGCTCTCTAATATTCCATGGATGGATAGATCCTTCACCACTTGATTCGTCTTTGGCGAGAGTGAATGTGTATATATGTGTGCGGGTCGGTGGTGATGGTGGTGGTGGGGAGGAATAGAAGCTGAGTGAGCGACTTTTCTATCTGAAGATTAGAGGACTCTTTGAGGGTCCATATGAGTTGAAAAAGAAGTGGATGCAGCCGACGACGACGACGACGATGACGAGATGAGTCTTGTGAAAGGCATAGAACTTGGCGCTCTTCATGTGCCTCTTGAAAAAGGTCTGTCTATGTGTGAGGGAGGAAACATGTCTTTATTCATAAGCGCTCTTCGTCCTCCTACTCGTCCTCCACATTTCCACTTATGGCGCCGGGCTCATATAATAATGGTTGAGACTTACAAACGGGTCAGAAAAGGACCGTCGTCGTCCGCTTTCACCTTGTCTCTCCATGGTCCCGATTTCCTTTACTACGTACGACTGGCATGAATTGCATGGAAATTCGCACGTGTTATTATTCTTAATGCATATAAACTTGTTACATATACATGACGATATGAAAGGGATCTGGTGCATTCTACCTTGCACACACTGCCACACATGTATGCACATTTCCTACGTGCTCAAAATCCCAAAGGAGCGGAGCACAAAGAGCCTGTCCTGTAACGAGACTTGCAAAGTCACTAGTACAATATCCGTCTACATATAAAAGCATGGAAGCATGCAGGCGGGGTTATTCCACATCTATACGCACACATCACACACCTGAACCTGACCACGACTATAGTAGAATTGAAAAAAAAAGTATTGAAGAGCGAGAGAGAGAGCCCTTCTCAGCCATAAAAATGAATGGGATACACACAGACACAGACACAGACACATGGGAGTGGGGAAATTTGCATAAATGTCCCAATAACCTTTTACTTCTCTCTTCTTTCAATAGACAAAAAAAGTAAGGAGATTTTTCTGCCGTGTAGCAAGCCGGCGGACAGTAGTAGAAGTTGGATGAGAATTGGCGAGAGTGGGAGAGTTGCTTTGGAAAGCGATGAAAGAGTCGCTCCCTCTGGACTCCTGATCACAGTCAAACTTTCAATGTTTGCATACCTACAGTCAGTTTATTGCTTCAGTGTGTCGGCTTATGGTTTGACCCATTGGGACTTGGGATGCTACTAAGACATACATCCGCTCCTTTTTCACCTCCAAACTTTCCAAGTTTCATACACAAACAACTTTCCCCTTCAGTTTTTTCCTCTCTTCTTTTCAACTTGAACCCCCAGGCTAGTCTGATGCTCATTTATATCATATCCCTTGATCTAGATGATTCTTCGTGGAGCCATTCTAGTATTCTATTCGCTACAAGAATTGCTCCTATAGCTTCAAATGGATCCGATGCTCTCCCCTTAAGAAAATATTTAATTATTTGATCCATTTTGTAGTCCAAGCCTGGAAATTCAAGCGTGTTTACTTGACTTGGTAATATGTCATTCCAGTACAGAATAATAATGCTACGAGTCTGTCCACAGCAAGGAATCTAAAAGGTTTAAAATTAGCTACTACACTAGTTACCATCTACCATTGCAACCGACTACCAATAATACAAGCGAATACAATTGTGTGGAGGAAACTTGGTAAATTGACAAAAATTTCTATTTCCTTTCCAACTAAAAGCACAGAACGTATCTGTAGGTGTGTGTACATGCTGGAACTAAAAGCAACTTGCTGGAGGACATGAGGACGAAATTGTGCTGGAAAATTAGCCTTGCTGTAGGAAGGAGGAGGCGAGTGAAAGAGATGGATGTATGTAATACATATGTTGAAATACTACGGGATGAAACAGGATCCTGTGGTCTCCAAGCACAATGGAAAATGTGCTCAAGTTTTTTTCCCCCTCCCACACGAACTCGACGAAGGGGCAGACTGCCAAAGAAATCCATCATTTGTCACTCAAGTGGATGTCAAGTCGTCTGCATTCTTTTTTTTTTCTTTGTCGATTGGGCATTAACAGAGTTTGAGGTCTATGGCTGCGCATAATGACTCCATGTTGGCAGCAGCCTTAGTCCCTGCCCAGGTGCCATCTCACGTTTTTTTACAGCTCACATTTATAGACTGCCTTATCACCAAACCCAAATGGAGTCGTCTTTTCATGGCCTGTCAAGGTCCAGGCTGTGGGAATTGGAGGATGGAATGAATTCCAATCCAACTACCCCATCATGATTACCATGTAGATCCGCATAGGGATATGTCATACACATTCACACACATACAAACACGCACACACACTCTTCCCAAACATCTTCATGCTGCACCCCAAACCCTTGAAGCAATTTTAAAGACAATGTACGTAGACTTCTACCACGACTAGCAGTAGCAGTAGTACGTTACGTAACATGGGGAAAAAATAGTTGCCTTTTATCCCCCATTCTATTTGACTGACTGACTGAGTAAGTCTATAATGTGGTTTATAGTGTGAAAGAGATAAAGATGGGAGAAGGCTATGGGATGGTGGAATCTCCAAAGGATCCCTTCTATCATCCATTCAGGGAGAAACAAAGGAAATGGAGTCGACAGTAGAGGAGAAAGTTATACACTTTGGTCCACGTCTCACACTCTCATCCTCCAACTCCGCCTATTTCACGTTCTTCTCCTCATAGAAGTAGAAGAATGTTTTTTGGCTGTAGAAAAAAAAACTATCCTGATTATTTGTACGGATGCAATGGAGGCATGGAGAAAGGGAGGAAAGATAGAAGAGGATAAAATAGATGTTACATTAAGTATGTCATGGGGATGTGAGAGTAAGTTGTTGTTGTTGTTGTTGCTGTTGTTGAGGCCACAGTATACCATGGTGAAGAGTTTAGAGGAAGAAATAGAAAGGCGACAGAGAAGATGTTGGTTGTACAAGTACCTGGAAGTGAGCCTTATACTCTTCTCCTCCTCCTACTCTTGAGCAGCAGCAGCAGCAGCACCAGCACGAAGATGAGCCGACATAACGGGAGGAAGCACACACACACACACGGTGAGAGCGGACTGGGAAAAGGCGGAGTGCAGAATTGTCTCTTGACTCTAACGATCTTCTGCTACTGACATGGAGAATTATTACTCACCATTCCTCCCTTTGTTTCCATATTATAGGACCAGAAGACTTTTAACGATTTTCATAAATCATCAGCCCGGCCTGCATTATTTTGCTGAGCAAAAATCTTCCCATGTTCAGTCTCATTCAGGAGTTTACCCGCCTTCTGGTCCCCTCCTCCTTTTATGGACTCTGTGCAACAAAAGCTCCCATCATTATTTTCACTAACTTTTCTTTCTCTCGTTCCCTCTCTCTCTGTCTTCTTGTAAACACAAGAGAGCTCACATCATGTGCAGTTGAACAACGTTATGGTGATGGTAGCCGTGTGGTGAGTTAGCTGGACCTTTGTACAGTTTTCAGTCATAGCTGAGCTTGTACAGTTTCCAGTCATAGCTGAGCTTGTACAGTTTTGAGTCATATAGCTGAGTTGGTACATAATTCTAAGCGGAACCTGTTCATCATTGTGAGCGGCACGAGTACATAATAATTCTAGTTGTAACTGTGAACCTGCCCGAAATTCTAGCTAGCTCTTAACTTTTGCATGATTTTAGTTGTGAGAGGACATTTACAATAATAAGCAGTAAGGTCCTCGGGATTATGTAGGAAAGACAGCCGTCGCATTGTGTAAGTCCATAGGAGGAGGAGGGTAGCAGGCCTGTGTAGAAAGTAATGACTATTGCACACCGTGTCATTTACTACCAGCCTAGTCAAGTGCAGTAGTATATAGTGAAATGAGGTACAAGGAGGAAGGGCACTTGGGTCCATTCATGCTATTCTGTATAGTAACCGTCCCTGGTTTTAATACATATACTACGACGACGACGACGCCCGTAGTATATTATTATATTCATTGTCCGACTTTGCCGTAGTAGTAGTAGTTTCCTTTAGGGACAGGACAGAAGAAGAAGAACAACAACAACAACAACAAGAGCAACACCAATGCTCTGGAACCACAAACGAAACCAGGAGCATCGTCATAGTGAATGCTCTACATCACCACCACACACCAAGCAAGTCCAAGTCGGAAACATTTCCCTAACCACTTTCCATTTAAGTTTATGCATTAGTTTTCTCTTGTCCTACTAGCCCATGTTGTCAGCTGTGGAATAAACATAAAAGTAATAATAGTAATAATCGTCGTATTGTTTCCACTTTTTTTTACCCTTGGTTAAAAGCCAAAAGAGCTTTCCCCTCTGTCGGCTCCCGTGAATAATTCATGGTGACGGCTAAATTTTAAAACACAAGTCATTCCGCCTAATGTGAAAGTGTATTTCGTTGTATCACCCGACCATAGGACCCACACCTCGCTTCTTTTCCATACTACTTGAATATTTATATTTAAACCAGCCCTGAAAATGTGGAGGGAACAAGACGTTGGCAGCAGTTGTATTCTTCACTATACTTCGTGGTCTTCTTGTTTACTTGGACGGAGAAAGAAGTAGACCGGGAGACTCATTCCGATATCCCGTTGATATTACAATCGCACATATTCACACACACACACACTTACACACATGCACACTTACAAGCAAACAGGCAGCTGAAATGTGAACTCTTTCGGCTGTCATGGGGTGAACCAGAAGAAAACGTAGGAAAATAGTGAAAGGAATGAAAGGTTGATGCTCCAACTTGTTCGCCATAGGACATTATAATATACAAGGGAAATGCAGCAGCAGCCGGTATAGTAGTACAAGTTAGCAACTTGTCTACTTCATGTCACTTCAACTCCTTTTTTTTACTCTAATCGAGCGAGAAAGGGATTGATGGCTGGGAGTTGTTGGTAGAGGACAAACTTTGTCATACTGTTTGACTCGCTGCGTGTCCTTGTTTTTCGGCATGACCTCTTTGCTTTCCTGCACATGTGCCCCTGAGGTAGATGGATTCCCCCCAATCAACTTATGTCAAATGGGTTACATGAGTGAGAGAACTCTTTGGTCTCGCTCTCACACAGTTTGAATCTCACACGGGTCACTTACGCTGATTAAGATGGAAGTGGCCTGTGAGCCTGATTGCCTTTCTTGGGACGTGCTACTGCTGCTGCTGGATGGACGTCAGAGTTGGAAAGGAAGGACTACTTGCGGGATTAACAATTTGATAAAGCAATTTGTGAATATCTAGAAAAGTTTGGATGTATTGGGAACTGTATATACCTTCCGTTGGAGGAAAAGGATTGATTAAAGTGGAAAAGCGGCTGATGAGATCGATAACAACATTGTTCCACCAGATTGAACAACTTTACCACTGACTCCTTAACTGTTTGAATTCCTTTCTGTATTATCGCATCAGTTGCAACCAGAATGCAGCCAACTACTTGGCTCTGCCTCCGTAACAGCCAAAAGTATCGTTCCGCAACAGTTGTTCAATCCCAGCTACTAGAATGTAATTAAAAATCTTTTAGACTTGTCAGCTGTATTGTACATAGACCAAAGTATTTGTAGTTTAGTGCCTTTTTATAGTACTTGACCTCCCTTGGTTCCAGTATAGTTTATATATTCAGTAGTCTTTTTTATTGGTAAGCCTGGGACTACTATTGACGTCTTGCTGTGGTTATAGGCCTTTTATTGGCGTGCTGTGACACATTGATAGCAAGAAGCCGTTTCCAGGGACGCATGAGTGCTCGTAAAGGACGGATTTGAAAGTATGAACAGTTGTATAGTAGAAGCACGCCGGAAGCTGAAAGAACTGCTCAATCTGTTTTTCATTACAATATTCATCATTACTACACCCGACGACTACTGACAGGATTAACCAGGTATATAGAGAGAAAAAAATCAAACAACTCACGACGAGTACGGAGGAAAATCCGCTTTGAAGACGTTAGTAAAAATTTTTTTTTATATGACTCCACATCAAACCCATAACTCCATCAAGACTCTATATGCCAACAAGGTGAAGAGCTGTTTATACCCTCACATTTATGTACGTAACATGTAGCGTATGGATCTCACGTCGGAGGAAACTCTTACTGATGGAATGAATCCAATGACACGACTGTCATCATAACCATTCCCCTCCATCCAATCTGCCATAAGACGGCTTGGAGAAAGAGGCAAAGTGATGCTTTCCTGTAATGCAACTGCCACTCTGTAGTACACAAATCACCATCGTACCACTTCAAGCCGACTCTCCCTTTTAGTAAACTGCTCAGGTATAGAGTGTGTCGTACACTACAAGACCGTTCAAAATTCTTCATTTTTCTCCCTATAAGAATCGGAAAAGAAAGTGAGTGGACTAACACAGTCAAGTATACACATTCATATCCTTATACAGAGGCCCTCATGCCTGCCCAACTATATACTAATCCGTGGGCTTGCTTACAGTTACGACACTTTTCCATCCCGTGTCTCATTAGTTACCATCTGCGGGCTAGCATCAGTAGTGAAGGACACGCCACTCATACATGTGCACAGTGCTCGTCGTCGTCACAACATACACGAGCAGGATGAAAGAGATGGATTGTTTGCTCTGTAATGGAATCAAAATAGAGGACGACACTTTGTGCCGACGTCATATCTATGTGTGTATGTACTATGTGTACATTTATGTGTGGAAAGAAAGCGCCGAGAAAGACACAAGGACACATGCTATGCAAAGAGTTGTTGGAAGAATGGAGAGGAAAGCGTGTGGAGGGTCCTGTTAAAAAAGATGCTAACATGCCCTCGTTCATTATCATACGCGAGCCCCATACGTCTGGGATCTTTCGCTCCATTCAATCTTGACTGTGTGAAGATAAACGCCCCGTAGGGGCCTCTCCATTCCAATCACACAACTGAATAGACACGCCGGATCTAATCATATGAAACCAAATGAAATTTCCCCGCCAATCCATTGACCCGGCTAAGGAAAATATTGTATTAATAATCTCATCACTCTTCCCACAATTAATCCGCCGTCGAGCAAATTGAGCTGGCAAAGCCTTTCTTTATATGGGACACATTTATGTGTGTAACTCCATTCATTGCTATGCACTCACACACATACACACGCCAGCCATCCCCACACGTATACGCACGGCTTGCATGCCTTATACTTGCACGCGAGGCCTCCATGTCCACGCATGCAAGGTTCACATACACACACACACGCAAGGCTCACATACACACACGCACAGGAGGGAATAGTCCATGAAAGCAGTGCGCCCGTGGGAGAAAGAACAATTTGGAGCTCCCTCAGGATCGTTTGTAGTGGAGGGGATATGAGAATTTTCACCAACTTCAACACAGTCTCAGCATGCGGACGGGAAAGAGTTATGGATGGAGAAGAAGAATTTCTTGTTCCACAAACGCACACGACATCCTTTTCCCAGTTCCAAAAGCCTTGGCCGGCGAGGAGGAGCAAAAGAGAAGAAAAAAGCCAGTTTTTATTACACTTTCAAAAGAGAGACAGAATAGGGCAATAAGAATAAGACACCCCTTCAAAGGATGAATGGATAGCTTAGCATGTATTTCCGGCTGTACATCCCCTCGCGTGTGTGTGTGAGTGCGTACGTGTGCGTGTGTGTGTGTGTGTGTATTCCAAAGGATTATATGTGGAATCATAGGAGTAAGAATGGACCAGGAGTTTGTGTGGTAAGTATGGTGGAAGAATGAGAAATGGGAAGTGCTGGAAAGGAGAAGAATTGATTCCTTGTCTTTGGTTTGCTCATTGCCATCAAGAGACGCTTGATTCGATGAAGAAGAAGACGACGAAGAGAGATTTTATGTCCCTCTGTCCGTCCATCTGTATATGTGCTAATACACGGGACATATATCTCTCAGTCCCGTGCTCGTGTCTTTATATACGATTGGAAAGTGGCTATTATTGAAGCTGTTTGCTCCACACGCCTATTCCCATACATATGTACAGATAGCACGGGCGGCGGAAAAGCAAAAGCAATAAGACGCAGAACAGTCGGAAATAGCACGGAGCTAATTCGGCAATTGAATTAAATAAATCTTCTAAATGGCCAAATCCTCCGGCCCTGATTAAATATCCTTGGAAATTAAGTTGAAAGATTGAGGAGATAAATGCTCCTGTGATGACAGCCCTCAGGACTTGCTGCGATATATCCAAAGTGAGAACAAAATTTTCCTCTCTCTCTCTCTCTCCCTTCTCCATACTACATTGCATCTCCATTAAAAGAATTTAGGCTGATGAAAGGTCTTGGAGGGGAGAAAACTGGAGCCAATCATAATAATAATTTCTCTGTGTGTGTGTGTCTGTGCGCCTCTACTGTGTGTGTGTCTCCTAGAAAGTTAGAGACTTGGTGAAATTGCAACATTTCCATTTTCTCTTGACGCCTGCTTGCTTGCTTGTCGGAGTAAAAGGGAAGAAAAAAAGTTTGATGGAAAAGGAATCTTATGTGGGCCCGTATGTCGGATGGAGGAAGTGGAGAGAATAGTAGCGGCGGTATGGATGAGAGAAAGTAGAAAAAAGAAAGTGAACTATGTGTAAAATTTCCACTCCTCCTCCCTGTCTCTTCTTCTACTACTCCTCCTTCGGCTTTCACAATCTCAACTTGCATCTTGAGAATGGCTGATTTTTCAAGTGTGAAACTGCGGAATGTGAAGAGAAAATAAGCGGGGAATTGTTATGGAGACGGGACCAAGGAAAAGGTGATGTCTCATATCCTTCTCCACACACTCACTCGTCCTTTCATTTCTTAGCAAAAAACTGTGTGATGCACACAGATTGTATACGTTACAGACATGCACATAGACAGACAAAGACTACTACAAACACAAGCAGTCATTGAGACAGAGGTACACGGGCAAGTATACTATAAGTCCAACGTCTAAGGAAATTGAGAGATTGAGCCAAGTGCAGTTCAAATAACTGTAATGGGGATTCCGTTTGTTTGAGCGGAACAAGTATAAGTCTTCCCACAGTTCTATCATCATCGACTCCTATTCCCCGCCTTTTCCTTTCCCAGTATAGTAGTAGCGCGTACACATACACACAAACACACAGAGTTAGACTCGCAGAATTAGGTAATTGGAAAAGTTGTGCCGGATGAGAGCGCAGGGAGAGTGCGATCTATTTTAATTTGAACCCGCTCTGGCGGATGATAAACTCATATACTATACCAGAGTCATCATACATATAGGGATTTGATCAAATATCCCACACTCTGTCCCAACCAAACTCCCTTCCTCTCTTTCTTCCTTCACTTAATTAGTAAACTTTATGCTCAAATATTTCACTCAGTCAGTCATAAGTCAGATCCTCTGAGTTTACAAGTCAAAGATAAGAAGAAGAATATGACGACGAATAATATAAATCTCACCACCAGCTTTAGTAATAATAATCACTATAATCACCTTTGGCCACATGTTGGACAATTAGATTTAATAATAGTGTTAAAGATTGTAAGTTTATCTCCAGAGTCAACTG
Source organism: Deuterosminthurus bicinctus (assembly GCA_034698825.1). Taxonomy (NCBI): domain Eukaryota; kingdom Metazoa; phylum Arthropoda; class Collembola; order Symphypleona; family Bourletiellidae; genus Deuterosminthurus; species Deuterosminthurus bicinctus. The sequence continues at coordinate 9,944 of JAQIWI010001662.1, forward strand.
TATGATTTTTATTGTGTCTTCTTAGTATATAGTACGTACAACCTGAGAATGTTTCGTATGGAAAAGCTATAGACAGGGAAGAGTTTATGAGTTTGGCCCTAATCCCATCAAACACTTACCACTCCGTCACACGTCATAAAAGGAAGAATCTATGAGAGTTAAAATGATTGACCAAGTGCTACTTAACTGACTCCTACAAGCGGGGTCAATTTGAGTCAATAGGTCGTAAGAGATTCCTTTGCCAAGGATTTTAAGGGCACATTAAATCCAGCCTATCCAATCGCATGCTTCCGCACACTTGTCGCGTCGTAATTCAACATTAGTATGAGGCCCAGTCTGCCTCTGGAATGCACATTAGCGCCAGCCTGGTCCGCTCATGTTTTCAGGACAGTGAGGACGACAACGACGAGTACGTATATATGAGAGACTTATTGAAACTCTCTTGAGATGGTCCGAGGGGTTGGCAGCTGCTACCGAGATTCTCGGGCTTTACAGTGAATGAATTCGAGGTACTCCCGGCACCATCTTTTTGACAGAATGGAAACTGCTGTCTGGAACTTACCGGGTTTTTCCCTTTAAATTCCACCGGTTTTGTCCGGTCCCTCTGTCCTTTGCCGGTTACTAAAATTATGGAACATTTACAACAACAGATAACAGCGACGCAATGCTATCAATGCAACAAATAACAGTAGCGTTGTATTGTAAATCCAACAAATAAAACGACTTATTACAGTCACCATAAAATTTCATATTGGCCCACAATGTAATCAATTTAATCCCTTACAAATCCCTTCATTGTTTGAGAGGAAATGGTTTAAAAAAATGAACAATTAAAAAAAATTCTGGCTTAAAACCGGATACTTCATCACAATGAACAGGCCCGTATGGCTGTACATTGGAATTATTGTGATACTAGCGCCAGCAGCGCTGCTTGTAAGCGCAGCGTCCAAGGGTACGCTAAAGGCGGAGATTCGGGGCCGATTAGCAAGAATATTGTGCATGCAAAACAGCTTGGAAATGAACTCGTCCAAAAACCAGCCCCCATTGAAGTCACCTGTGTATAACATTCAGGATATACCATGTCGAATTATTATTTGGAGGGATTGTCGTGGTAAGACATATGTAAAGGTATCAAAGGTTAACACAATGAGCTGAATGGTATGAAACTTTCAAGATGGCGGCGGGGACTGTAAAAAGTTTTCCAGCATTTTGAGACCCAATTGCTCAGAAGGTATTCATTCAGTTTAGAAGAGAGTTGGTCATGATTGATATGATTTGACAAAGACATCTATGTGGCTTGCAGAACAGAACTATAGAGCTGAGGAGGTGAGTCCTAAACATTATGGAGGAGATGTAGCAATCGCGCCACCTGAGCCTCAGAACGAGTCCTCAAGAGGTGGAGTGAAAGATGAGAGTAAAAGGTGGGCAACGATTCCTCATCCGCTTGGAGGTTCGGAGAAATATCCGACAGTATTTTTCGAATTTGAGGATCCAAATAGTAAGAAACCAACTCAAACCCCTCAATCACAATGGGGATTTTCGATAAATAACTTACAGCTGAAATGTCTCAGACGAGGCCTTGAAAAAGATGGTGAAGGACGCGATGCGCCAAATCAACGAATGTTCTTGCATTGGCTTCTTCAACAAGAATTACGATTGGCCCAGTCGACCAGTGATCACTGATTGGATTTACATCCGATTCCAAATAGACGGTGGCTGTGAATCCGAGACAATTGGTCGAAAAGGTGGCCGTCAGTATGTACAGATTGACCCCAAGTGCAGCTTTGGTTCAATCATTCATGAACTTCTACACATGTTGGGCTTTCATCATGAGCACTCTAGATCGGATAGGAATGCATACGTGGACGTCTACCCTAAGAATGCAATTCCTGGTAAGGCTAATTAATTATTAAACTTTGCTCCAGAAAAACTACTAATAATAATGATTACTGAACAAAAAAAAAGCTTACAGCGGAACAATCTCCTACAGAGTGCCATGGGCTGAGTGGGAAAGCTTCAAACAAATCTATGACTACCACAGCATCATGCAGTACTCCATGACAGCCTTTGCCAGGGGCACTGCGCCAACAATTGTCGCACAACAAAATAATGTTTACCTTGGACAGCGCTGTGCGCTTAGTGAGGGCGATGTCATTCAGCTCAATTTAATGTACAACTGCTCAAAGACCACCGGCCCTGGTCCCTTTTGTAAAACCTACAAGCCTCAAAATTGTTGAGACGAGATACTCGGAGGCAGAAAAATTGTAAATAAATGCAGAAAAGGTGTAAGCTATGCGTGAATAAATGCGAAAAATCCATGAATAAATGCAAAAGATGCGCAAGTAAACAGAAAAATAGTCCATTTAAATCCATTTTAAACGTCCTGCAAGTAAGTCCACCTAGAGGGCCCAGGCCAAGTACTTAAACTCTTCTGTAGTCCTGCCTTAAAGGGCCCCCAAATCCATCTGAAGCTCAACTGCCTACCATCTTCCGCATCCCATGCGCATTATTTGGGCGTCCCCAGTAAACAAATTGGATCCCTAATTTCCAACAAAAAACACATTGCTTCCGGCACTCATTAATAGGAGCAGGAGCAGCAGCCCTTTCCCCATATGTAATGCAACAAAGGTCTGAATACAACAAACGCCTCATCAAAAAGCCCCCCCGCAAGCACAAAATCTCAAGAACCAACCAGCCAGAACGGCTACAAAAAATCATCACACGCTCTTGCTAACATCATCCCCACCCATAAAAAGCCATTCTTCTTGTGTTTCATGACGAAAACAACAACAACACAGGATGAGAAGAACAATCACCTTTGTGCCCTCAGGCCCCAACAAACGACAATCATTATCATCATCATCAACATGTTGAAATAATAAAATATACTTGTTCAAATTAGTATACACAAATGGTCACTGTTTTTATATAGAAAAAAAATTCCGTTCCAACGTAGCACAATAATGCTGACATAATAATGGCAATAATAATAATAATAATGAATGAATGAATGATAATCATATAGCAACATTATTCTCGTCCTACGTTATTATTATTATTATCATTATTATTACATAGAGATTACATTACTATATTGGTTTTGGTATGTGTATTTGTTGTAGTTGTTGTAATAATAATAACAATAATAAATAACAAACAAAAAAGTGTCACCCATAACATCCTCTTAATGTAAATTAAATGTTTACTTTACAAGCGGGTCATTTGCTGACTAACCTGAACATGGCGATAGTTTTTGGGGGAGCTGGTACTAAATATAATGTATAACGTATATAATAATAACAATAATTTAATTATAATGAACCACAAAGAGACTACAACAAGAGCAACAGAGAAGTTTATATGATGAGGACATATTATTTGGATCCCATCTTCTTAATAATATTGATTTGGTTTCATCTTTTCATCAACATATTATTAAATGAATGAAAATATACATGAGGAGATAGATTTTGTACATTTTGGTGTGTATGTTTTTGTGATGATGTAATCATAGTAATAATAATAATAATTTTATATAATAAATAAATATGTGGAGCAGCTTCTTTCTTTCTTTCCTTCCTTCCTCCGCTTCTTCCATTTTTGTAAAGCTATAAAATATGACTACAAACATATTATAGCAACAATATTAACCTATACTTGAACTCACCGAAAAAAAAACACAACAACAATAACGTACAGTTACACCACCGGCATTATAAGCAAAGGTTTTGCTTTCTTTCTTTTTTTTAAATTCATACAAAATGCTAACTTGATATTATTACTTTTTATAATAATTATTATTATTATTACAATTATTATTTAGATCCTTGTCTCTTGCTTCTCTCTCTCTCTCGCTCTCTGTTTGTGGCCACACAAGAGTAGTAGCAGTTGTAACAATATACATTTTTTAACCTTAAAGCTACACAGACAATGTATGGAAAATGTATAATTTTGTATTATAATAATATAATAAATATATATGTATATATATCTAAAAGATCATCTATATAGTAGATATAAATAATGTCTTGGAGACATGATGCAAGGCGTTACATTCATAATAAACATTACACAAACATACGCACACTCACACTTGCACCATGCCACGGACAAGACGGGCACGTTTAGTCTCCGGCGTTGTTTTTTTTTTAATAAATCTTACTCGGCTAATCATCATAGCATCATCATTGTGTAATCATCGTAATAATAATAATAATAAATAAATAATTAATAATAAAGCTAATAAATCCATCGCCTATGACTGGCAGGGGAGAATGAAAAGATATGACAACATTAGTAGTAGCAGCAACAACAACAATAACAGCAATCAAAGGCAAATTTAAGTACATTATTATTATTATTATTGTTTCTTTGGCAACAAAGCCGGGTGCGGGTTTGATTTCAAAACAAAACAAAAAACCATGCGAACTTTAATAACTATGCAGGCGTATATAACTAACTGTATAACCACGCAGACGTAACTGTAGCCACGCACACATAATAATTGCACACATTGAACTGCTAATATTATAAACAATAATAACTGATAATACTACTGGGAACACTATAAACTTGGCCACAATTTAATTCTTCATATTTAACAATATAACACGAAATAAATAAGAATTAACAATCTGAATAACAGTCACATTTCTGGACTGGCTTTGGAAAAGGAGTGGGGAATACTTTGACAGAGAAAATATCAAGTGAGGCTATAGAAAAAAAAACGAAATACTTGGGGAAGCTTGCTATAGTTATATTATTACATTCTTTCATTCATACTTTGTCGTACTATAGCTTTTTGTATAATAAATTATAAATATAATTTGTATATATATATGTATATTTATATACGTATATAATTTAGTACAAGAAATAAATGTTTGTTGTTGTTGCTTGCATTTGAATGCACTTTTTATTTACTATTTTTTTGGGTTGATTGCCAGGGAGGAAGGGGGGGGGAACAAGGGTGAGGGAGGGAGGCTATTAGTTCTATTACTAAGTGTCAGTATACTGGAAGGCCTGATCCAGCACGGCACTCAGTTCGCAATTTGGACTCACTGGCCCCATAGGCGGAGCCGTGAGATGAGCTCCGGCATCTGCTGAGATTTGCAATAAAGGCGAATTCTCTCCCACCACCATGTTACCTCCACCAACTAAACTTCCATTTGTTACACTATCGATCAGATCAAATGAGTCCTGTGGATCCCATGAACCCATATTCCTCGAGCTCTGCAAAATATACAAAATAATCACAAAAAATCACGTCAGCATTATTATAATAGCTTGAAAATCTCGCCAGCTTTGCTTGAAAATCACACGAGCAGCATTATTGCTTGAAAACCCATCAGAATTATAGTCCAAAA
>JAQIWI010001663.1:0-15308 GCA_034698825.1 Deuterosminthurus bicinctus
ACTCCGAGGGATGCTTATGACTGCCTGTGACTTGGCTGCTATTACGAAACCATGGGATGTGGAGAAGCGCGTGAGTAGCTAGCTATATAGAGACATTTCATTTGCAATCACATGTGAGCAACTCATCTCTCATGTCCATTTTTTCCCCTCTACTTCTTCTGGTTCAGGTAGCGGAGTTGGTGGCGAGCGAGTTCTTTGAACAGGGTGATATGGAGAGGGAGAAATTGAATATCATTCCAATTGTAAGTGAGCCAATTTGCCTTATCGTGATGAAAAAGAACGGCTATAGTAGATTGATTAGCGGTCATTGGCCTTGTTGAAACATTGGATGACCTCAGGATGTACATGATTGAATCTTTTTTTTCTTTAGGACATGATGAATCGGGAGAAGAAGGACCAATTACCAACAATGCAAGTAGCATTTATCGACTCAATATGTCAGCCAGTTTATGAGGTGAGTTGTATGTTACCCCTCATTGGATTAGCTGGATGATACGAGGTGTATAGTTAAAGTTTCTGTTTTTTTGAAGGCTTTCGCACGGTTATCACCAACTCTGTCACCCCTGCTGGATGGTGTGAAGGTGAATCGGGAACATTGGGTAACCATTATTACGTCTCAGGGCCCGGAGAATGGTCAGAGTGAATAAGAGAAAAGATGAAGCTGATGATGACGACGACGACAATGAAGAAAATAATTATTATACTTGTGTCAAATATGATGACGCTGTCGTTGTAAAGAAAATATTACCAACAAGAACATATGTCCTCCTTCATTGTATCTTGACTACATATTATATATATTTTTTTTTGATTTTGCATTATTTGTTTTCACGACTATCATGTGATTATCACTAAGTATATTTGAATATACGCCATATACATAAAATATTATAGAGAAGTACCGACTTACGAAGATATATATACCATGCTCTGTAATAATGATCAATGTAAAAGCATTAATATTCTAATAATAACAAGTCGTATAAGAAAATGAACCAAGGACGTAAGTCTCTCTCAAGTCTCTCTCTCTCTCTGTAGTGGAATGTCCTGCTTTTCATAGATTAAGGGATTAGACAAGGAGGGTGGGACATTAGTGCCTGTCACACATTGGAGAAATAAGGCTGATTTGGGGGAGGGTGGTGTAAAATGTTATAAATAGGGCCGCTGATTCTAAAAGTCTCTCCAGACACGCAGTGGATTCCTTCTAGCTGCGGTTGCTCGGCAATGGGTAAGCATCGTTGATTTTTTCAGTGCCAAGTAGTAGTAGTTTTTGTGTTGGTGTAACTATTTTGAAATTTTGTTCATTTTTGTTCCATGTTCAGAATCCAAAATGTGGTTATTGTTAAGCGGCTTAGCTGTGGTTTCCTTGTGTCTCCCTGCGACATCCGGGCAGTACTATGAAGTAGCACCGGCGCCTTCGTACGCCCCACCACCACCACCACCTTACTCACCACCACCGCCACCTTACTATTCACCGCCACCACCACCACCTTATTACGATACAGTGGACACCAGTGTTGACGTAAGTCATTTTTAGATGAAGAACTTTTAATTTTTTTATTATTATTTTTCCTTTGCTGATGTCTTGATTAATTTTCCTTTGCCGTTTTTTTTTGTGTTCTGGGTGGATTTTTTTCTGTAAATGGTAGCTTGAATTTGGTACTTTTATTGCAGTACCGTGAGGCGAATAATACACGGCGGTGTGGAGTTCAACCCACGGTTCATAGACATGGACTGCCAAAGGACAAAGTGACATTCGGGGAATACCCATGGGTTGTGGCCATCTTGGACACATACAACAATTACAAGGCTTCTGGTACTCTCATCAGTCCGAGCCACGTACTTACGGCTGCCAATGGAGTCTCTGGCTACAATGCGGCTGATCTTGTGGTCCGAGTAGGCGATTATGATCTCCTCACGAATCATAACTACCTGGAGGTGTACAAAAATTATGAAATCCCGGTGTGCAAGAAACATTTCTACTATTCAGGTTAGTCAAGTCTCACATTGTTGCTCCAACTGCATCAGTCATTGCATCCAGCTGGATTTATTTATGATTATTTATTAATAATGATTGTTATTTTACTGTTGCAGTTCCTGAGTATGGTTATGGTCAGAAGGATTCCTACGGATATTCTCAGTACTCACCACCTCCGCCACCACCACCACCTCCATCTTATGGATATGCACCTCCACCTCCATACTCACCCCCACCTCCACCACCCTACTACACCCAACCAGACTGTGGTTATGATGTGGTTATCTTGGAGTTGAGTGAGCCTGTTGATTTGGATCAGTATGCTCAGGTAGAGCCTATCTGCCTTCCGGAGAGCTACTACCGCTCAAAGGAATACTACAAGGAGTACTACAGTGGCTATGGACGTGTTCTGGATGGTCCTGGAAACGCCCGTCAGGTTATTAATTTGGAAGGAGTTGGCGAAGACTTGGAATGTTGGGTCGTTGGTTACCAATACTCACCTCAGGAGGAACTCAAAGTAATCTCACTACCACAGTCAACAATTTTTTTTAACATGAATTAAAGTAGTCGCAGTCGCCATAGTGTTTTGCTTATGTTGATAAATACTTTATTTTTATATTACAGTACCAAACGGAGAAGACGAGCTACTCGTCAGAGACTTACTATGTCCCAGCTCCACCCCCACCTCCACCACCACCATCTTATGGATACGGTTACGCACCACCTCCACCACCTTACTATGCTCCTCCAGTGGCTTACACCAAGTATGTTCCTGCCTATTCTTACGAGGCTTATCAGGAGTACAGTTTGACCCCACGCCGAGCCAAGGTTCACAAGGTCTATGAGGAATCTTACGTGCAAGAATATTACACACCACCCCCTCCACCGTACTCTGGATATGGATACTCTGCTCCACCCCCTGAACCTAAAAAGGTTGTGAAGCCTGAGAAGAAATGCCTGGAGAGTTGGGAAGCGGACTACTACTATGATACGTGTCAAGTAAGTTGAACTGCACTGTACTGAATCTTAAAATTATGTTGCCATTGACACTAATCAGTGAACGTTTATTACAGGCGGATGTGGGCTCAGCTGTGATGTGCAAGATCCCTGGCAAGTACGAGAAGGAAGATGAGGGGAAATCCTACGAGAGCTATGTGCCGGTTTACCAGAGCACATACGATCCTTCACCTCCAGTTTATTACTCACCACCTCCTCCACCTTATTATCAGCCACCTCCACCAGCTTACTACCAGTCACCTCCACCACCATACTATCGTGGAGCTCGTCAGGCCAATTATTACAGCCCACCCCCTCCACCACCTTACTACCAACCTCCGCCACCATATTACTCACCACCCCCACCATCTTACTACCAACCTCCGCCACCATCTTACTCACCACCACCACCACCATACTATCAACCAGCTCCATCCTCTGAATATGTTAAGATCATTGGACCCGAGCCCTACAATGATGAGTACCGGCGGTTTGCTGTTCTGGGTATTGTGCAGTATCCTACCAAGTGCTCTTATGGCAGCTACGAGTCGAAGAAACTGAAGGTGACCCCAATCAAGGATATTCTTCCCTGGATCTTGAACGTTCTGCATCAACCAGCGGCTCAGTGCAGTGCTCCCGCACCGCCTCCACCAGAGTACTATTCACCACCACCACCACCACCGGTATACTATAGCCCACCTCCTCCAGAGTACTATTCACCACCACCACCACCTGTGTACTATAGCCCACCCCCTCCAGAGTACTACTCACCACCGCCACCTCCGGAGTACTATTCACCACCACCACCACCTGTGTACTACAGCCCACCTCCCCCAGAGTACTACTCACCGCCACCACCTCCGGAGTACTATTCACCACCACCACCGCCTGTGTACTACAGCCCACCTCCTCCGGAGTACTACGCACCACCCCCACCAAAATACTATAGTCCACCACCGGTAGAATATTATTCACCACCACCACCGCCACCAGTATACTATAGCCCACCTCCTCCAGAGTACTATAGCCCACCACCACCGCCACCAGTATACTACAGCCCACCGCCGGTAGAATATTACTCACCACCACCACCCCCACCAGTGTACTATAGTCCACCACCGGTAGAATACTACTCACCCCCTCCACCACCCTATAGTCCACCACCACCACCGGAGTACTACTCCCCACCCCCATCATATTACCCACCACCCTCATATAGTCCACCACCAGTATATTCTAGTTATTACTAGACGGTAGTACGAGTATGACAAACTTGTTCACACCGAAATAAGTGCTTTAAACAATTTTTTTCGTAACTGGCAGGGTATTAATTATATAGTGGGAGTAATGTGTGTATGTGGAAATGTCGCAGCGTGCTTTAAAAAAACAATCTGATGTACCAAAACATAAATTCTTCTATAGCTTGTAAGATATACCTCTTATGAGACAATCTAGTCAAGTTGTCAGCCTTGTTTGTGAAGTCGAACGGGTAGTAATTGTTATTCCCTGTTAATATTAGTTATTGCCTGTTTGCCTAGTAACAATAAAAATTGGCCCAGTTGTTTTTTTTTCGGCGAAATTCCATTCTTGTATATTCTTCTGAAGCTTATTAGCACATGACACAGTAATCCATTTGATTCATCCAGCTTTAACACCGCAAGAAAACAACAAGTTTCATTCATTGCCAAGTTCGCCTTTGTGTAATTACTCTGTATTATATGATGCATCACATAGGATTATTCAACTCCCAATCCCCCCAATCCCGTCAATCGTACAGACCCTGACATTGTTGCGGTTACCTAAATTTTACAAGCCATTCCCCGCTCACGATCTGATTTACTGAGTGTGTGAGGTGGTGAGTCATACACACATTGTGAACTTTGGACTATACCATACAACTTTTCAAGCATGCATTTAATGTGAAGTGAAAGTTGTTTGGACCGTCATGATCATCACACATGTAATCATCTTTGCCAAAGTCGTAAGCCTTTAGTAAATAAATGTTCCTTTCAATGAATAAAGTTTGAAAACTCGCAACCTGCACTCCTTGTCACGGTATGTGATTGCAAAATATAACATCAAGCAAAGCTTATAGGTAGCAAAAGAGCATTCTCCCTCTCTCTAATTAATGTACTGTTGTCGTGTGTGTATGTGTATACACGCCTCCAAGTTCAAGATCCTCTTGACCACAACAATGTGAATACTGTAAAGTTTAAGAGGATGACAAAGGGACGTTAAATTAAGACTCACTGTCACCCACCATCATGATCTCTCCCATTGTCATGCTTCTATGTCATCATTTTAGACATGCCTACGAAGATCTTCTGCTCAGATCTAGATTATTTTTGTCAAAGTTTAAGTTATAGAATTTAACAAGACATGAGCAACCAGCTGTTCAGTCATTTTGCTGTTCTTACACACATATGCACAACAACAACAAACTCTTTACGTGCGCAATCTCCTGGTCAGTTATCAGCAAGATAGAGAGACAGCCTGCGCAATGCATCTATTAATTTACTTTCAATTGCATAATAATCATCCTCCGTACGTCTTTATGCTTGTGATTTGCTGTTGTTATATAACTTGAGAAAATTACAACAAAAAATAGGCTGTTATGCTTCAATCAAATGGACTAATTTGTCTTTGTGTGTGTGTGTGTGTTTGTGTGTATGATATGCGTCATGATGTGTGAGTCGGGATGAAGGAGAGTGAGACTTTTGCAAGTTGTGCCACAGCATTACTGTCCGTTTGATTTTGCTTCATTCATCTGCCCTGTCATCATTAATTACACCGTAAAGATGAATATGAATATTGAGATTATTAAGTTAAGCGAACAGGAAGTCTAATTAGCATATTTTCTTCTTCTCCGTCTTCCTCCTCGCTGTCCTCTGAGTCTCTTGAATGAGCATCGACTCTGTGATTTTGACGCGGAGAGTTTCCACTGGAAGTAACCAAACGAGTTTCCCATTCAATGTCTTGAGTCAAATAAACGGGTAAAAATTCACGGTAATCAAATAATCTGCAAAGACGTACAGGCAATCAGTCTGCTGTCGTACAATGGAAAGAGATACACTGTCACCCATCATAACGGACCTCACAGTGAGGCGGGCAAGCGTACAATCACCCTCTCTGTCTATCTGTGTGTCTATAACTCCATAGGAAAGCAACTAAGGACCGTTCACACCTTAGTGATGACAAATGTATAGCCCTTTTTTGCAAACTCTATAGCGCTTCATAAATTTATAACAGAAGGCCTGTAACCAGTTCCGGTGTGTGAGGAAGTCATGTCCTCGGATGAGACGTTCCTTGCTTCGTTAGCCATGAAGATAGAACCGAGTTTTTGGCACGCCACAAAGTTTTTTGTACACATCTGCTCATTGCGTACAGACAAGTGTTAGCTTTTGCGTTACAGTCCCGCTCACAGTGATGATTGCTCGTCAGTTGGAAATTATTGCACGTGTCGGGTGGACGATGACACTGATGCTAACGATAATGATGGCTAAGGGACGCGCTCTCTGAACCGCAGATGAGTGACATTGGGGGGGAGGGGGAACGGTAATGTCAGACCGGGTAGTTTGTCATTCATACATAAGCATGGCTCAGGATTAGATGAAGCTTTCCACTCATTTTCGCACTATTATTCCCTTAGGATTGAAAGAGAGAGAGGCTTTGACGAGGGCGTTTTCGCTCATGGGAACATAAATTTTTCATACTGTCTCCTCATATATGCTATTTCCCTTAGCTGAGTGGATGGGAAAGTAATAGAGAGAGACTCGGGGATCCCGTTTGGTCAAGTTTATATACGCAGTAGCTGTGGAAAAGCTCCCTTAAGAAATCCTTTGAATAATGTTAACGCCAGAGTGAGGAGGAATATGGCGGCATTTTGGTGGAGCGTGTGGGACGTATATTACACACAAGCAAGTAATTTACTTTGAAAGCACAAGAAGCATAACAAGGGATTTTGCACGCACGCAGGAATGTACTAAGTCTCTTGTATTTATATGCCGCCGTATGAACATCCATGGCTGAGCTGTATACAAATTGCCAGCATTATATCCCCCTAGACGCACACACAGACAAATAAATATTATTGGATTTTCCATTTAGAATATATATATAGATATAGGGATATGTAATTGTGAAAAATTGACAAAGGGTGTATACCCAAAGTGTTTACATTGAAAAGAAAGCTCCTATTACTACAAAAATGTTCCGCATGGGCTATAGGCTTTCTGACTTGAGACTCACTCACTCGTCCGCCAAAGTTTTAATGCCATTGCAACGTGAGAAGATGTGAAGCTATTTTTCGACATTGATAAATTTACGGTAACATTGTTGTGTTGTGTACATGCACGTAGCCGCACAGTTATATGAACGGCTGTGACCAACTGACTTAGTCAAGATGTTGGCTAGCGGATGTGTGCTTGACCGATGGTTAGTGGGTTAAGCATGAGAGGAAAGGGGCAAGGCAGACAGATTTGAGGGGGATAGTGAAATTTTTCATACACGTTGTTTCTGTAAAGTTTGTGGACGCGAAGACAACATGTGTGTTTCCATTTTTTTTCTACTACGTTCAAGTTGGATAATCATCTCTCTTTCAGTAATCTTTTACGAGTAAAGTGAAATTGAATTCTCATATAGAACAGGAGCATATTATATACTAGCTGGTTAATATTGCACTCATATATAGTCCTTGTAATCACTTTCAAACGAGGACCAATAGGAAATCCTCCTGTTTGACCTGTTGTGCCTCTAAAAGAGCTTGATGATTTCACATGTTAGTATGGCCTCATGTTGATGGAGGGGAAAGGAGAGGAACATTGCAAGCAACGTGCATTACATACATACCTGAGTCCTAGCAAATTTCTATCATTTCCTGTTCTCTTCAGTTACATTCATCTGTTCTCACGGGCAAGTCCATGTTCTTCCTGTGCTTTCCTATACAGAAGAGCTTGATAATACGACGGGAAATCGGTTGCTGACGTGGACATTGTGTCCACAAGGACACTCTAGGTCAAATCGGAATTAAAAGGTGGAAAAATCAAGGATTTTTGTGTCAAACTTAAGGGACTGAGTGAGTGATTGTTAATGAAAAAGGACTATAAAAACTGTATACAAAAGGATCTGGGATATTGATCGCGTTTTAGAACTGTTGTGGTGCATTAGTGGACTTGTGTGTACATGAGTGTCCAATTAGTGCGTGAACCACAGTAAGTTACTTCTACTCGCACCTTCCGCTAGAGAGATTTGACTCATTTGAAAGCACTATAGGGTGCACATGGACGTAAAAACACTTACAAATCAGCACGTCTGGAGGTAAGAGTTTGTTTTTTTTACTGGACCACCGTCCCCGTCCCGTCCCTCTATATCCATCTGTTTTTTTCCTCTTGGTCAACGACACTACTACTTTACCATTGCATTCAAGAGGCTTCTTATGAGAGGAAAAATGTGTGACATTTGTTGGGGAAAATCGATTGGTGGGGCGGACCAAGTGTGTATATGTGCATGTGTGTATGCAATCCATTCACATATGCTTCCCCTTCTTATCACACTTGAGAGAGGAACAAGTTTCCAAGTGAAACGCTCGCTTCTCGTAAATGGTGCTGTATGAATTTTGCATCATGTGGAAAGAAAGGGAAAAAGAGCCTTCTTTACTGGTCGAGCAGGTGTACATTATGATTTCGTGTCTTTTGTATTGATGAGTTTAGCTGTAATATTTCTCTCTTGTTGGCACCTTTATATTGATTCGCGTGGAATTCTTTTCTGTATTGCCAATATGGTGTAACATTAGTGGAGGTAGCTTGTTCCTGCATCATTCCATCACGTTAGTTCTCTACAGCCCACTACCAAAAGCACTGGAGCGATGGAAGGCGGACTGTTCGCCATTATATGATGAGAGACTTCCGGTGTGATGGCCTCTTAACTAAAATGACATGCCGTAGAGATCAATACTTTTTCAATGTATTTCTTCAAGTGACGTTCATACAGATGAATTGAAGGTACGTACGCAAGCCGCAGTGTTGCCTTCAAGGGATGGTGATAATAACTGCCAAGTAGTGTTTTAAAAGAGGGAAAGTTCTTTTGGAGAGGAAATGAAATAGTGGTCTGCTCTTTGAGGATCAACTGATCAAGTTTGTTGTTTCTCAAAAGATCTCTACACATAGTTTACATTGTGCACCCTTGGATAATGATAACTTTGGCTACTTTCCGGTTCTTCTCTCGCTTACTGTTTTCATCATCATCAGCACCACCATCGCATTAGGTTGAACTAGTCAGTGGGAAGTGGATCCAGCTGACTGAGTAGATTTGTTTCCCATTTGGTCATGTTGTAACATTATGCTCAGGTAGTCCTTGACAGTCCAGTGATTTAATGTGTGTGTAGGAGAAAAAAAAAGAAGAAGAAGCAGAAGAATAAGAAAAAAATGTATCAGTGCCAAGTCAACCTAGTTTAAGGTTGCTGAACTTTTGACCGTCTTAAAAACTTTGCTCTCTTCTTGCGTATATCTCTGCTTATTTGTAATATATGAGGATTTGCATCTGCATCTTGCGTTTCCTTTTCCTAATGAATACATCCGTGGGTACATGTGTGCATTTGGCATGCAAATATTCCCTCGCATTATTGCATATTAGCAACGTCTGTAGTCTGTAGGTCTTACAACTTGTGAATTCCAAGTTCCGGATGGCTTCACTTGAAAATTAACGTACGGCTCTACTGCAAAATTATCTGCCATGCTAGAGAGGGATGGTGTGGCTTGCTCCTACCTATTCCTTTATATTACGTGTCTTAATGAATTTGTTTAAATTGTGTGCAGGACTAGAATTGAAGGGATTCCATACTGTCATAAATAAATGTGCTCACATGTCGTATATTTTGCAATTAAATTCATGAGTTAGTTTAATGGCTCTTAATCACGAGATACATTACCTTCATTACTACCCTCAGGATTCTACAATGCCAACTACTATTCTAATTTTAAAATTGGTCATTTAAATCTAAAATTAGCTCGAGAATGACACTGCTACGTCTGTCTAGTTTTTAATTTCATCTTTTAAGTCACAGTGGCATTCCATCTGCTCCTATTACCTAATTCCTCACAAGCTCAAGGTGATTCCAATTAGTCAACTCACACTGTGACAGAAGTAATTTTTGACAACGGGGCATGAAATTGCGAGTTTTTGAGCAACTGGATTTCCGGGTAGAACTTTTGCCTGACTGGATGCACACGCGATCCATGAATGCGGTTTGTATGTCTTCGCAGCGGATTTTGGTGTGTTCTCGCTGTAAACATGGCTGAGGAACATTTTACCCAGTGCAACCTTGGAGTGGAACAATTAGTAATCTGTTGGCTAATTGAGAACTTCCACGTATTACCAGTTCCACATGGCGAAACGTAATACAACGGGCGGTTAAAAATCTAGGGTAGTCATGAAGCAAACTGATGGACAGTTGCACAGTTTGCGTGTTCAATTACAATCTTACAAAAATCTGGAAATATTTGTGCAAATTGCAAAATTGAAAAAAGTTGCATGTCACTTAGGGAGATTCTAAAGTTGCTCACGTGCGCAGGAGGATGTGTTGTGTGTGTTCGTCATGAGCATCATCTTCAACTGGGACTTGATAAAAGTGAAAATGCTCATAGGCGTGGGGGAAGAGAGGAGTTGATGTTGTTGACCTTTGCGCCCATGTGAGTACTGTGCGATTAGGTACTGCCTCTGTACTTGGTAGATGAGGAGCTTAGTTGACCTTATAGGATTCTAGATCATCTATTGTAGGTGTCGCTTTATGCCCTTGTGCCCTTTAACTGCATCCGTGCGGGTCACAGAGCACAGACTGGACCATGGAATTTTACAAGGTCTCTGCCAATCCCTCAGGAGTAATACGGAAGTCCAGGAGAAGTGTCACCTTGGGCTATTGAGAAAGTTAGGAAGGCAGAAAGGTTTTGTGGTCAAGTGCTTGCGCTCACCCGCGGTCAAACTACAATTATTTGGTTGGACCCTTGTGAGACCTTCAGATAAAAATAAAGGATGATCCTGACACAGAACAATTGTCACAGTAGGGAGCCCTTCACAGGCGAGTTCAAGGGTCCAATCAGTGTGCTTAGAAGGGCGAGACTTTGAAAAACAAAAGCCGACGCTCGTACATCATGGCCGGAAAGGCGAGGACAGCCCTACAGACTGCACTGCCGACGGCTTTTGCACCTTTCTTGGAAATTCAAAAAAGTCTTCCGTTTTTTTTCCACTTAGCCTGCTCATGTTTGAGTGATGTGGAGGTACCGTTAGAGTTTATAATCCTTGAAAAACACGCTAGAATTGAATGATGATGGGAAAATTATACTCTTGAGAACTTGGATAGTGATGAAAATTGAAGACAATTTACTGTAATGTGGTATCGCTAAGCGGTGACCTGTTGGCACAACTTTGGAGAGGAGACTTAAATTTACCTTTTGATTCCCAGGACATTAGCATGAATTATGTTTACGCGTGATGGGAGTGCTAGCTAAGGGCCATTGACATGAGAAACTCGAGCAGATAAGTACACTCAGTGTGGCAGCCTGCATAGAGAAATTGATGCACCGCTTATGTTGTTATAATCAAATTCACAACTCCCACACGCACACTTTGGCTCATGCATCATTTCCAGTCTATAATGGAAACAATTTGAAAATTAATATCACAAACACATATTTCAAAAGACCCAAAGCACCAACAACAACATTGGTAACACAATACAAAAGTTGCTATAAGTATTGTGCACAGGAATGTGCCTGAAATTTGCGTGTGTTCACTACGAACATGACTCGTGAATTTGTGTGCGGTGCATGTATCGATTGCAGCGTTGCAACCAACTTGCTGTAAGGACGCCTGTGTGGCTTCATGGAACAAGAAGATCTTGACAAAATTCTGTAGCATATGATCAAAATGTTTGTGGACTCCTGTCAAACTCACAATTGTGTATGATGGCGCGTACGTAATTTCTGTGTGCATGTGACTGTGTATGTTTTTTGGGTGCAAGAAGCAGGTTATTAGTGTAGCCGAGCTCAATAAATGTGTTCAGCTTATGCAAGAAGATAGTCAAAGGAGGTCGAAGAGCTTGATTCATGTAACGGTGTCTACCTGTTGTTCTAGTAAGCGATGGTGACTGACAGGAGCAGGTTACAGATATGGTTCCGTTTTAATTCATTAGCTCATCTCATCTCATGCTTACTGCAGTGTCGTCTGCCTGCATACAAGGTTATCATTGCTCGATAGACCACCGAGGCAATAATAATTGTTATTTAATTCCGCCTGACATGTTGCATATAATTATTAGTGTCATCATAAACAACCCTACAGGCATGCTCACTCATACAAACTATCAACTGCTAGTAATCTTGGTCATTAAGTGTAGCAGTAATGATGCCATGTGTCTGCTGTAATTGCATTCAAACTTACCATTGATTCCCTAAACTCATCCTCTCCGTAGAGACCAATTAACCTTGAGCATTGGATCCCGTTCTGTTACTCTGAATGTATCGTATATACTCGCGTAACGTAGTTACATTACAGTCAGTCGGCCTTTGCGTAACTTATTTTGTGATGTACGTGTGTGTACATTTAGTTTTCGCAATATAATGTAAGTCAAATGAGTCAGAGGGATGGTGCGGGAAAGTACTTTTCATTAACTGAATCGCTTGTCCTCAAGACATAGGCCAGGCTGACTGTGTGTATGTGTGTGTGGAAGAAGATAAGATGAGATTTTAGATAATTAGATCCATTTTACTCGTGTCCCTATCTGGTTGAGCAATGTGCTCGTTCGTAATGCGGATTCACTCACCATGGCTCGCCTTGTCCAGAGAGTCAATTCCCCAGGGAAAATGCATGGTAGGCCGCCCGCTCCTTCATGAACCCGACGGCCTGAGAATGAGGTTTTCTCACAGCTAAAGTAATCCCATTTCATCTCCTCAGCACATTAGACACATACATGGCTTCCTCACAGCAGCGAGCGCAACATTGACAAGCGTACGTACACTAAAGGCTTGTGCTGCTCCTGCATTCAAGCCAAAAAGCCAGGCTTATCCAGCGCAATAACTTCTCAAAGGCTATAATTTCATACGTGCCTACATAATAGTCATTCCTCTGCATACAGCCCTCATAATAATTCTTCACCTCCCTCCCTCCTCTCAAAATGAACTCGGATCAATGAATGAATGAATGGAAAAAAAACTCGGGTAGAAAACGGGATGAAGCCGGTTCAAGTTTTTTGACCAAGTATATATAGCTGTAGGTTTTATAGCACTATACGCACAATGTTCTAATTTCATCCGGACCATCATTATTTATTGCGAGCACACAAGCCGACAGTCAGACTTGACAAATATTTAGTAGCAACGGCGCAGACAATAGGCCTTAATACAAACAAGGAGGGCAAAGAGGAGAAATTAGTATGGAACATCACATCCATTTCAATCATACTTGTCAACATGATGTTGCTTTCGCGTGTGTACACTCACTCCAATTCACTCCCTTTGTGCAGGCTTATATGAGCACATTATTGTCCTCTCATCAGATGCCTCAACTCGCACTACTCAAGAGCTCATTTAATTTAAGACCCTTTGCTATACATGTACGTACTTTGAAAGAGAAGCCTGTATGTAAGAAGGGGGGAGAAGCTCGTTCTTGTCTGCGCACCAAATGAGTAATTCATTAGGAGCAAAGTCAAAATAAAGCAACCACCTATACTTGATCATATGGAATAGTACATAATTATGTGGCCTTTTTGTATTATAATCCCCGACAGGCTTGCATGCAATTTAGCTTTTAGGTGCGAACAGTATAATTATGCCAACTTGGACTGGCTGGGAGAAAATTTTGCAAAGAATTAATAAATCGTGTGAGGGTTCATCTGATAAGTTTCTCAGCTGACTGTTGGGCCGGTCAACATCGTCATCACACTCCACTCCACACGCACAAAAGGCTTGGAACCAACTTTGTGCGGGTCCAAAGTTAGGGATAGGATAGGAAAAATGATGCTTTTCCGTCACACTTAATTTTCTGTGTAAGTCTGGAGAGTAAATAGTATGTGCGTGTACGTGAGGGCTACAAGGTTGGGGTGGTTTCCATACCAACCGGATTTTGATTAACTTCCTGTGAGATTTTGGAACGGGATGTATAGTTTGGGAATAGCTGTGTGCAATAATTCCCAAGGAGCTATATACCACATGCTATACTATTACTTGCTTCAGCTAACTTGGCTCCAGCTCCGAGTTGACAATTGGAGCTCCCCGTTGGCTGAGGCGTATCTGCCATGATTACATACAAAGGGAAACATAACTACTAAACTGCCACATGCGGCCATTCTGGCGATGACGTGATCATTTCCAATTCACTGGAAACATGCATTCTAGTCCGTCAGTAAGCTAGTGTGTATGTGGGCTCAAAGTTTTACCCATGTTCCTGTCCTCCTCTCCAACTCATCATATGCTTAAGCATACACTCGGTGTCATTAAAGTTAATGCCTTCACGCATGACTGCGGAAAATATAATATTGCAAATTGAGAAAGAGAGCGAGAGAGACGATGATCAAATGCAAGGTCAAAGCTCTCGCCGTAGAGCCCCTCGGAATTCCACGGGCTCCGCACACACACTGCCGTCGTAAAAATCCACAGTGGTATTATAAAGCCCGACAAGCGGGCAGCCTTCATAGACTGATCCACGTGTTTATGACCTTTCATACGTACCACGCCATAGAAAATTTCTAAAGGAGTACCCGTATGAGCTAGTGGGGCGAGCATGACGAATGATAGCGACTTGACGCCTACTTCAATGTCACATAATGCTTGAATGAATCATAGTCAGCCTATTCAGTCTCACCTATAGGACTCAGCCAATCCTTCAATGAACAGTTCCTTTTCATGTCTCAACATAGTCAACTTTCCTGTCCTTGCTATGCCACTGAACCATCCCAAACTCCCAGGAGGGCTCCGTATAGTAGCGATACAGATTTATTATGACGACTATGGCCATGTCAACGTATTTGACTAGGGACGGAGTAAGATAAAGATGAGAGCATATAGCTAAGACACAGAAGAGATATTCGACTGGTGACAGACTGACGTAGCTGAGGGATTTCTATCCGCGAGTTGTCAGTGCTACTAGCTGACACTGGCTGGAGCTTTTATTACAAGCGACTGTCGGATCCCTGTTGCTTCTCGTGTGTGTGTGTGTAAAATGACAGTAATGGCGCTTCTCTGCTCCTCATCATCATTATCATCATAATAGTACAGAAAAGGCTTTCTGTCTGTTCAGAGAACGCCACTGATTCAAGTCTGCTGGGTATGTATTCAGCATCATGCTT
>JAQIWI010001664.1:0-15302 GCA_034698825.1 Deuterosminthurus bicinctus
AGCAACAGCCCAAAACACGAGGATTCTAACTCAAGATTGAGCGCGGAGGCAGGGCTCCCTCAGACTAGAATACAAATGGTGGTCAACTTCAAGCTGTAATACAGAATCATCGGTAGAAGAGTCGCAGTGAGAATCAAAACATCATTTTTTTTGGCGCAGTAGAATTTTGTCTCCAATTGTGTCTTACTAATTGTTCATCCTGAGAAAATGCCAAACAAGCCAAAGAAGGAAAAGGTGAGTGAAAAACTTTTTGACCATAATATTTGGCTTCCTTTATTTACTTCCCTCTTTCCTGCTCACACTTGGGATCGGTGCCGAATATATGTACATACAACAACTTGTTATTACTTACATACAGGAGTCTGTAGTACTACTACTACTTGTTTTCAAAGTCACTACTACTTGACTCGACATTATTTATTCAGAATTTCTAAACTTGACAAGGTCAGTATGACACTCAGACTGATGTCAATTTGGAAGTGACATTCTATTACTACAAATGGAATCGAATCCGGTTTGCTTTAACAAAGTAGCAAATGGAGATTAATAAAAATGAAAAAAATGTCAATGCAATTCCCTTGATGAAATGTCACTTGATCCAATTGACATGTATGTTTGATGTGTAAATAGAATGAGATTTACTTTAAAATAGTGACGTACAATTAGTTGGGATGTTTATTAATTGAGTTTTGTGTATTTAAAGGTAGGCAGTCCGTGTAGCTGATATGGGGAGAAATTAAGGCGTTGTCCCCACTTAGATTTAGAGGCACAGAAGGGACGTCATTTCTGTATTTTTTGGTTCATTGGGATGTTTATAGTTATAAAGAAAACTGTTTACTTTGATGTGACTTTTTCTTGTTTTTCAAAGCGCATTTGGGGTCATGGAGGATGATGATTAGTTTGCGTGCAGGATCTATCAGTGTCGGCAAGTTGGGGGCTAATTAGTACCTGGAATATCCCAGCAAATAAGTATAATTTTTAGAATTTTTGTAGAGTTTTGGAAGGCAGACCTATAGAGGAATTCCAGGGTGAACCGAAGAAAATGATGGCAATGGTCCTGTGGGAAGGCAGACATAAGAAGGCCGAAAGGAAAATTAGATTTGCAGATCACGTTGGGCATTGAAATGAGTAGAATTTCTAACAACTCCCTCTCTCTCTCTTGTTAACACATACTATATTTAGCAATGCAAACGATTAATTACCAGACATGTGCCCATGTGTGCAGATTTCTAGCCTAGTCAGTTGTAAAAGTTTCGTATTGAGGAAATTTTCTTAGTATAGAACTCATGATCAGCAGGCTGACCAAAGGAGAATCATATCTGCTTAGTCTTAGTGGCCTATGGCTATCAAGATCATTCTGTCTGTGTTGTGTTGTTGAGTGTGTTGGATATTAAGTCCAAGGGTAGTGGGATGTTGTTGCTCCAGTGATAGTGATTCTTTTATTTGAAACTTGAGTCAAGTTTTGATGTGAATTAATCAAGTGAACTGTGGTGATTTTAGCATGCAAGCTGTAGGAATTATATTTTAATCTTATACATTACATCTTTATGTTCTCATGGACATGAATCAATGTTTTTTTGTTGGTCGAATCAAAATGATATCTTGCAATGCAACTGCACAGGAATTTGAACTCTATTTTATTTTTTATTTCAGGAAAATTCAAAAGATTCCCAGGACAATTATATCAAAGATAAAGATGTAAAGGCTGCTCCGAATAAAAACCTTAACGGCGAAACGGTAAACATGACTTCCATACTACATAAATTATTTTTTTTGTTAACCTTAAAGTCATACCGAAATGATACGTGGCTAGTTGGAAGTGATCTCCAGTTGTACCGGGAGAGTGCACCCGTTTCCAGTCTGTCTGTCTGGAACATCAGATAAGGAAACTTGTATTAAGCTGTTTATTCCCTTCATAGGATCAGAAGAATCGGATGACGAAGTTGTTTTTCTCTTGATCTTGTTGTTGTTGTCAAATGGGAAAAATATAGGCCACTAGAGATGCGGAAGTATTGCTTTTCAAGTCCCAGCCAGTTATGTGAGCTGTATTCAGCTACTGACCCTGCCGTCATTATTACAGCAGCTCGGGAAAGTATGCATGTCATGGCGAATTCGTTCCATCATTTTCAATAGACCTTAACTGTACATTTGTCAACAGTTTTGATGGCTTCGCATTGTTCTTAGTTGTACAACAGTTTCACTGACAGCCAACGCAGATTGGAAGAGTCAGTCATGAGTTGTGAGAGTGAAAAAATGCCAGCCAGGTGTGTCCGATGAATCTGTTCCATTGACTGGAAGAATAGCAAGCTGTTGCCCTATTATAACTTTGACAAAGAGCCGACAGTTGCCTTTGCCTCGGCTGTGAGTTGGAAAAGAGCACTTGGCTCAATTGGAAAATGATGAGAGAGGTTCAAGGATGCTGTTTGGAATGATGACTTAGGTGTAAAACTGCTGATGTTTTTGGCCGGATTTAAACTCGGCTAGCTTATGTCATACGTAATGATTAGTCTCTCGTCTTGTGTGGTGAGGATGTTAGTGTGGGCGTTCATGTTTAAAATCTTTAAATAGCCAGTTTGTTTGACTTTTGGATTAGGCCAGGTTTGCTCTAATGACTGATAAGAAGTGGTGGTGGTGCTCCTATGTGTGTTCCTTGTCTCCAATAAGTTGTGTGCAAAACTGAGAGAGCAAAGCCTGTATATGCGTGCTTGTGAGGGATTATTGGATGGAACATGCGGAAAAATGAATCTGCTTAGTGTGTGATGATGATGATGAGAGGGCATAGAAATGTATTCAACTTAAACTCTCTACTGCCTGCCATGTGTGTTTAAGAAGCCAATGTAGCTCGTCATGACATGATGCCTGCAAGACACGTTGAGCCAACTCATGCGAAAGAAGCCTATGTAACGAGGATTTTGAGCAAGACATTGGCAAATGGTAACTCTGTACACGAGGATTGGTGCACGTTGAGTAAATTAGGTGAGGAGCGAGTAGTATGAGGGCGAATGTGATACATGTGTCGGAGAAATTGTGAGCTTTCCACCCCACTTTCCTTCTCCTCTTCATCTCCCATCGTCTCCACGGACTATGGTTAAGTCCGCCAAAATATGGGACACGACACGACGACGAGAGCGAGAAACACATGTAAACATTAAAATATCAGCCTCTTTCCGCACATTAGTTTGCATGGAGATAGGGAGAACATGTGAGTGTGTTGGCGTACGTGTGTGTTTGTGTGTACATGTGCTATATTTATATTGCGGAATATTGCACACAGACACATGGCACTGAATGTCTGTAGCATTAAATATACGCTCACTCTCAACAGCAGCAGCAGCAGCATCGGAAAGGAAAAGCATGGATGTGTGTATATGTTAAGGAAAACTTAAGAAGTTGGACGACCAACTTAAGAAGCTCACCCACTCCGAACGGAGCATCATCGTCATCATCATCATCAACTAAAATAATAAGCTCCTACTATAGTTTCCACTCACAACTAGTCGCTGTTGGAAATACGAAGAAGACGCAGTAAAGTTGTCAGAACTGTGAAAAGAGCAAGGTGGATTTAATTGTCATTGTTCTTCTTCTCCTCCATCTCCAGTAGGCTTTTCCACTGGCTTAGAGTTTCACATCTTTTGTCTCCATTTACTCGTGTTTACCACCACCATCTCGTCCGTGTTCATATTTTTGTGTACTTACTCATGTACACTTTCAAAGGCTTAAGTAATTAGTTGCGGTGACCAAAGAAGTGACCAGTTAAGTGTATATAGCTGAGTTTTTTTCAGTGCGTCAGACAGACTTGGACTTGTTATCAGTTCTGATCATAGTTGTGGTAGTGCCTTTGGTTTGTGTGTGTGTATGTAGAAGATCAAACGTGTTCTGAGGTTAGATAGCGTGTCGTAGTGGAACCATGTGCAGTTGTTGCCGACAGGTTCATTGAACGTTAGCTTAGCTCATAGCCTAGCACTGCACTACTACCCATGTTAGTAGCCAGTGAAGAGGAGGAGCATTTAATCAGTTTCACTACATAACGTAATTAATTTCCCACAAACCTTTTCTTCTCATGTCCATGTCCTGGGCTTGAGTGGCTGGCATTGTTCCCTTTATTGTCATGACAATCGATAAGCTGGCAGCAGTCACTTTGAGTTGCTAAGGAGTATGCAAAGGACGTATGCCAGCGCTGTGCACAACTTGTTCCACTATTCTCTTCCGAAATTCCCCTTTCAATGACCTTGAATTTTTCCTTTTAAGACTAAATCATTCAGATAGGGTCATAACCTCCGGGGCTCTTTTGACTGCCTCTGAGGAACTATATGAAGAAGAGATATAGACAGGGACACTAAGAGATGTATTGCGCGTGTGGATTTAGCGGCCGGAGGACTGAGGACTGTTGAGCAATCTTGTTATATTGCTCATTTTTTTTCAGCTCGAATTAATTTTGACATGCCTTCTTTTATTGCATAGTCCTTAAGGGGATTTGATTGAGAGGGATATAACGAGGTCGGCTGAGTTAATGTCATATTGTCCTATACTGCCTGTGGATTTCCATGACTTTTATGATTACAAAGCCGAGCGTAAATGATGAAAAGCGCTGCCATTGGATTGTAAATGGCGTCTCAGAACAATATGGTAGTAAATGTGCACGGGTGTGTGTATGGATTATCAACAAGAGAAATAAATAGAATTTTCTGTTTATTTTTTTTATATTGATTAGCACACCACACGGAGGAGTTAGTTGGAGATATTATTATGGCTGTGTATTTATTGAGCTTATCAATTTGACTCTGTATATAGTGTACACCCGTAGCTATGTTGGCTTGTCTCTGTGGGGGCCCATGCAGAAGCTCATTAGTGTATTGACTTTATGGGATATGATCTAGAAACTGACACTATAAAAGCAATTGAGAAGACTATATAGGGGTCAAACTGGACAAATGTTTTGAAATCAAATAATCCTCTTCGAGGTTATCATTGAATGTGAGGAAGGAGAAGGAGGTGGTTATGTGTACAGTGAGAGAGAGAGAGAAAGAGTTCAAGGCATTGAGGATTTAAAGATCAAGTGGCGGGGTGTGGATGGAAGGAGGAGGTGATATGTGTGGAAAATAATAGGAAGAGATGTGAGAGGATGAGGATATAATCTGTGAATATCTCTCAGTATGTGTGATCATTCTAATCAGTTATTTGTGTACACGTTTCAACATCATCACCAGCCATATCAGCCAGCTGAATTTACACATACACAGACACAGACTCACACACAGAAGAGTTAAGGATAACAAGCTGGAATGAATGGCTATGTTAGTTTAGATTATTGTGCATTGGTTAACTGATGATTGGCAGGAGAGGAGTTGGAGACAAAGAGAGATACTGTAAAGTGAGGAGAGTTTAGGATGAATGTGAAGCTTCATTCAGTCAGTCAGTGGCTGTTACTCTGCCTGTTGAGAGGACTTTGAAAAAGGATTGCTGCGGAGTTTGAAGAGTTTTTAAAGCTGTTTTTGTATTATGGAATGGAGGAGTAGGAAGACACACACACACATACCAGAGGTATTGTCCTACTACAACTTATTATTACTTGCAGCACTAAAAAAAATTGTTTACTTTGTTGGCGCCATGACGCTACTACTACTCTCATGTGAATAGAGTGATCTACGCAGTGTCAAAAGGTATTCAGATTAGCTTGTGGTTTGGTAAAGGCCACGCCACCGACGACGACTAAAGAGGGTGTCTGTGTGTGTGAGGTTCAAATTATAGTCAAATTGTGTGCAGTTTTCTGGTGAAGTGAACGTGAGTGCTAAGTATTTTGGAAGCGGCAAATTTGGCAAGTCCTGTGTGGCCCTTGATTTCTCAATTGATTTATCCGCTGCTGGCTGAAGCAACCTGTGGATTCAGTTAGATGAAGAGGATTTGTTGTTGTCAGTGTGCGAAGTCAGAGATCTAAAGGGCTATCTGGCAAACCTCTGGTGGCTATTCCCTTGGGAATCGAGAGCGTTTTGTACACACATACGCTCGAGTTGTTTGACAAGAGCCATTTGCTCGAGTTGTGTTGTTATTCTTCTTCTTCTTTGGATATTTTACCTTTTGGCGGACGTGTTTATGTGTGCGCACTGCACCGTGAAGAAAACCTTGGAGATTGGATTACTGGAATTTGATAATGATTGGCGGCTACAGTTGTGATTACAATTGATCGGATGTGATATCACTCGAGAATTTTGGCACTTGAGCAGAGGACTTGTGTGAGTGTGTTTCTGTGTTAAATGGTCGTAGTGTGTTGGGTGGGGGAAAGAGGATCATCATCAGATTTTTATTAACTCTGACACTCCCACGCAGACGTAGTATTACGTCGTAGGGGGAATTATTAAAGATTAAACAACATGCAAAAACTAGCGAATTTTGTGAATAAAACTAAGGTGATTTTTTTTATCTGTAAATGTTTTTATTAATATATTTTGGGTCTCTTTCCTTTTTGTAGTTCTGGGCAAAGATATTTGCTATTGGAGTGTCTAAAGTTTTTAACGCTGTTAGAATGGAGGGATTGAAAGTATTTGTTGCCATTTGAGGTGATAGATTGACAGTGCGTGCAGCATGTTTTGACTGAAGGAATTTTTGAGCTTGTTTTCAAGTCATTTAATCCGAACGGGAATATTCCACGGCATGATTCCAAGAACTAAGACGATTGTTTCTATAGTAATCACTGTGTACAAAGTGGTATGAAGGGGTTAATATGAATTTGTTTCCACGTTCTTGTGGCTAGTATTTGTTTTTGTAAAGTAAAAGTTGTGAGTGTACTCCAGTTTGTGCGCGTGAGTAATGCAGGCTGGCATTAGCAGATGGTAATTGCCCTTGTTGCTATTTTAATATTCTGCACACAGACACGTAGTAGCATCTTCCCTGTTTATGACAATTTAAGAGCACTTGTGCGTCTTGTGTGTGTGTGTGTGTGTATGTTCTCGCGAGTGTGTAAGTTGCTTCACGGCTAGTTGAACTCGTTCTAATGCCTACTTGGCCTGGGAAAAAGTAGTATAGTTGGAAGTAAAATTCCCTCTCATACTTCCCTGTTCTCGTCTTGTTTGAAGAGAGAGAGAGAAGCAGACAGAGAGAGTGTGAGTGGGTGAGTGTGTAAAGAGAGGGAAATTTGCTGACTCTTTACTCTACCATGTCCCCTGTGTCCCTGACTGTGAGTGAGTATTATAGTGGAAATGCTCAGCACTCCTCTCTACTGTGAGTTGTGCGAAAGATGAGGAATGAATGACCGTGAGGAAATCATGGATATTGTAAAGTGTGCAAAAAGAATGAGGATGCGTGCAATTTGTGTAAATGTGATGAAAGGGAGCGTATGGCTGTGGCGGCGGCTGGTCGTAAAAGAAACGGTGGGATTGTGGTGTAAGTTTATGTGTGGATGGTAGAAAGGCCATGATTTGACGCATGGCTGTGTCATTGTCGTCGGTGCAAATTGGAAACGCAACGCTTAAACTGCTATACGACGACTGCAGACTAATGGAAAGGTCAAAGAGGAAAAGTGTCTTTTTTTTCAATGTTATTCGACTGTTGTAAAAGATGGTGACAAGACACGACATGTGGAGTAACAGCAAACAGCACCACCGCCATAGTTTAATCTGCCCAGTATTTCTTGGCAGGGAATTTTCTACACTGAAACACACACACACACACATCCACAAGTGCAAAAAGACATGAGAAATTCAACTCGTCGATCTTCAACTCAACCTATATGGATCCACTGACTGTTGTTCTTTTATATATGTCACGTTTCAAATCGCTTCTCTCTGTCTTTCATCCCAGAAGCATTAAAAAAGGGAGCTGAAGTAACATTTTAAAATGACGTTACTTAACCTAGTAAAGCTCGTAAGAGAGAATAAGTTGCCTGAAATGCTTTTGCTGTTTGCTTTGGAAATAAAAGGTGAAAGGAATCGGTGCATATTTAATGAGAGGGAAGAAGGTGGCTATTGAGTTGATGGGATACGAGCTGATGGAAAATAGTTTTCCCTTTACCGCACGCCCTATCATTCCCTCTTCCATACATAAGGCCAGCTCATGGGAAAACCGGGTTTCGGATCGATAGAATTCTTGCGTATACTTTGCACATCAGATATACATGCGCTGCCTATGTATACATGTATAAGTGCTCCCCAAGCTTCAGAGCTAGATTGGACCAGATTTTGGAAGACATGGATTGGTGATATTGTATTATTATTACGTACTATATAGTCTAAAGAGCCAGCGAGCTATCTTCCTCTATCTTCGTGCCCACTGCTACTATAAGTCTGGACCGTGGAACTGGATTGTGCTGGACGATGTTGTATTTAATTGCCCTTGAAAGTAGCAGACAAGAGGTGCGTTATATACAAGAAAGCAGGCAGTAAAGGAGATGTAACTGTGGGATGTTGCGATTGGATTTTATATCCGCTTTCCAGATTTTCACTCTTGTTTATTCTTCGCCTTTCTCCTTGCCTTGGCCGCTTGTTTGACGGGAGGAGGAGGAGGTAAAGAAAGAAAGGAGGTAGGTAGATATAGTTTTATATGCGGCTTTTCCATGAATTTTCCTTCTCGATTCACTCTCTTGCTCCCGATTACAAGAAACGGAGAAGAGGAAGACTCTCCGGATTCGGCTCATCGAGTCGTTATGGACTTAAATGTTAGATTTGAATGTGAGTCTATGGATACAGCCGGGAGAGACGAGGCCTTCCCTTAAATGTCTGTTTACTTTGACTATGAGCTTGTGACTGTGTGTATGGTAATAGTGCAGTGGATGTGTAATAATGGGATGCTCCCAGGTTTTTTTTCTTTACGTATAGTGAAGCAACGGGGAGCTAGGAAGCGCAGTGATATATGTGGAGCATGTCCTACATAACAGCTAAAGTTGCCTTATAAATGTAAAAGGCCATAGATTTCTAGGCGGACAGAGAGTATTGCTGGCTACGGAGTATTTGACTTGCTAGGCAGTTTCCTAGCACTGTGTGTGTGTGTGCGAGCCGCCGTAGTAACGTGAATTTTGCAAACTCTTGCCCTACATGTGTAAGAGAAACAGAGACAGTGTGGCATTGGATAGGCTGAAGGTGTAGGGTGGATATGCGGACTATTCTTTGGTGTGTGTGTGTGTGCGCGTGTGTTTGTGGGACTGTGTAAGTTGAGTCTCTATCTACCCGTGTCTCTCCATCTGTCTCTCCTTTCACTTCCTCTTGCCCTTGTGAAGCTACAGGGAGAGAGATAGAGAGTTGCTGCGGCTGCTGCTGGAGAAGTAAAAGGGTGAGAGTAGAAAATCAAGGATTTTCCCATCGCTTTTTCCTCCTACTCTTCGCACAGCCTTCTCTTCTCTGAACCTCTGACTGGCTGGCTCGTTCGCTCGCTCACTCACTCACTCACTCACTCACTGAGCCACTGACTGGTTCACAGTATACTGGGAGCCAGGAGGCTGTGTACATCACCACCATCAGTCTTACAGATTGAGAAGGAGACAGCAGCAGCGTATTATATACAGGGAGAGAGATAGAGTGAAGAAGAGGAATTGTAATAGACTGACCTCGTCGTCGTCTCTTTCACTTGGCGTGTGACGGTGGATTTCGTGGGATGTGTTGATTGTGGCACGGAAAGTCATTGCCACTGTGATTATTATTGAGCTGTGTGGAACGAGCGGAGGGCGTGAAAGGAGTAAATTGTATAAACGGATATAGAAATGAGCGGAAAATTTCATTAAGCTTCTTCGCTGGGGGCAAACTTTTGGAATTGGTGTGAGAAATATACACACAGACAGACGTTCGTCATTTCACTATCAAGCAGGATATTGTTGACTGCAGATTTAATAATTGAATTCCGCGCAGTTGTGTGTGCTGGTACATACACAAACACAATTCTATTAGATCTGCATTGTTGACACCTGTATGATGAAGTTTGTTGTGTGCTAAAATTAAGTGATTTTGTGGTGCTATATTTGTTGTTTGTGATATTTGGGGGGTAAATCAGTGTGTGTTATTTTGTGTACATTTATTGAATTGGCTTGGTGAAGGAAAAGGGACAGCGGAACGTGTGTTTTGTTGGGCCTGGCTTTCTCGTCATCATCATCATCATCATCTCAACTTCCTTTTAACTGTGAGAACACGTAATGGATTTTTTAACCTTGCTATATTTGTCTATCTTTATGGATGGATGGCGGGGTATCTGATGCTTTGAGTTTGTTGGGAAGGAGATATGTTTTTGTCAATATTTGTTGGAAATTCGATGCTCCTGTGACAGCGCGGAAGTTTGATGACGTTGGTATCAACTTGTTTCCTCAACGGAAATTGACTCTTGAATCTCTTGGTGTGTATAATTTCCCTCAAGAGAAATTTAGATGGGGCGAGGTAGTGAAGCAGGTTTGTCTGCTCCTTTTGGGACGTTAAATTAGCTACTGTTTGTTGTCATCTGATGAGGAGGAGACTGAAGGATTTCAAGTAATTAGAATAATGGATTTTGGAGGAGCAGTGCTCCTCCAAAAAAATCATCTGATGGATTTTTCAGCTCACTTGATCCGTATATAAGTAGGAGGAGGATGAGTAGGCGGAAAATGGAGGAGAGAAATGGGATTATTTGGCATAGTAAATTGGATAGTGGAATTTAAAGGCTGGTGGAATTGGAGGAGTTAGGATGATGGAGTAGAGAGAGAAATAGGAGAGTTTCTAAGGGGCTTTTGTTTAGGCTGCTACTGGAATGGTCGGGAGAGTGAGTAATATAAATGGACGGAAGAGCAAGAGAGACGACTGCTCGGCTATTCATTAGGGCATTCCTCTGTGGCTTATATGTGATGCTTTATTTGTCGTTGGATTTATTTATCCCATAGCTACGAGGACTCACTGGCGATTTATTGGGATGTGCTCAACCGGTTATGTAAATAGTACAGCCGACATGGAGGTTAATAATAATGTTAATGAGCTGGATTTCTGCTTGGTGGATTGGTACTACCATTGAGAGTTATATACATTAGTTGTGTATTCTTTTGACTGGCCGATTGTGTGTTCAACCGGGTGTGTGCATGTTGAGCGGGCTGACACTGTGTGTTCGTCGGGCTGTCTATATGTTCATCGACCTGTCCAATTAAATGTCGTGTGTGCGTGCATGTTTGCCTTGGTTTAGACCAAGTGTGTGACTGGGTACAGGTTGTCTTCTATATGCAACAGTCCTTCCTTCAGCTGGCCGTGCATCATGTAAATGATAAGGTAGTTTATCTCCTTTACACTTGGTGTTCACTATGATGAATGATGACGTATTTGCATGCAGGAGGTTATGTGATGGAAGTGTTGAGGATTGAAGTTGTAAATCCGCTCATGTCTTCCCAACCTCCTTCTGTTCGGACGACTGTGGTGTAGATATATTATGCGAAATGATTGAACATTTGGAGCTGTCAGGATAGTAAAGTACAGCACTAGCTGGCTGGAACAGACAAGGAAAATTGGAATTGTAACTCAAGTTTTTGTGCTACGAGGTTCTACATTCTTGTCCTGTTTTGATATGCGGGCTTGAAGATCGCAGTGAAAAAGTTGTTGATGTTATTGTTGTTGTTATCTTTTACTGCACTAAGAAGCTAGAGGTTATGCGAAGAACCTTGGAGTGTTATTGCAATCATTATTATGACTCTCTAAGTATCACTAACCATGATAATAAGAATAATTAAATTGGGACAAGTTTTCAAGTGTAAATGAGTCAATTGTTGTCACTTTGGTCGAGTAGTATTGCACTTTATCCAACGCAAATGGAGTTGAACAAGTTGGACGGCGAAGGGAAAGGAGAAAAAGTAGAAGGAGAAGAAAAATCTAGTTAGAACTGGTTGAGTGACAATGGACCCGGAGGCGCATATGCGCATGCATGGGGAAAGTTGTTCGCCAGTGTGTGCGTGCGTGTATATGTGTGACTGGTGAAAGGACGAAAGTTGTGGTTTTGTAAGTTTGATGATGAATAAAGTTGAGAATGGAGTGTGTGAATTCATGTGTAGTGCGGTGAATGGGGATTGTGCGTGTATAGTTGAGAGGGATGAGGAGGAGTGGGCAGTTGGAGGAAAAGTTTTAAGATGTGTGACATAGTGTGAGAGAGATTGGATTAGATGTGTCGTCTCTTGAGTGCTCCTTTCATTCTTTGTAGATGATGTTTTGCTTCTGCTCAGTCAGTCAGTGAGGGAGAATCCGTTTGATGACTGTATGCTTTTGCTTATGCTCCTTCCTTTGCTTGTTGTTCAGTTGGCTAAAATATAAGGCTAACCTCTTTTTTAGTGGGAAGAATCGATACAGGAGGTGAATAAGCTTGTGGTTGGTCCTTGGACGGTATAGAACTTGATCCACCGCTCACTACCAAGCTCTCACTCTTGTTAGTTATTGGACTGAAAGCAAGGTCTCTCCTAAGGTAGTCCATTGTGAAGGTATGTGGGTCTCCAAGTTGGTTTCCTTAGTTCCATTCAGTGGAGATGGAGATATGCAGAAGGGGTCATAATTTATTTCCATTATAGACTAATAAATGAAGTTTTTCCGGGTCATGTTTGCATATGCCGCTGCTGTGTCTGTTGATTATTTGCATGTCCTTACCGTGTTTATGGACCAAGAAGCTTTAAATTATTCACTGATTGCCGTAGGGGCTGGGGCATGATTATTATTTAGTTATCTATCCGTCCATCCCGTACTAACTTGTGAACATCTCCCGTTTGTACTCACTGTGAGGGAGGTGGAGACGTGTTTGAGCTTGGGAGTTGTGGATTTGCTAGGATCTTGTTATCCCAAGCGAGCTCGTATTTTCCAATGGATTTGCCTCAGAGAATATTAAGATTTGAGGCTGAGCGGTTTGGTGTGGTGATTATTGCGGTGTTTGTGGATGTATTGTGATGGTGTGGGTTTTGAATTAAGTCAAAGCATCAGGAGTACTAATGATAATCAACAAAATGAAAGTATGCATAAATATAAGGGGATTAAAATTATTAATGCCTTTGTTGTTAATTTCAGGGTGGGAATAGCAAAACGACGAATAATGAAGATGTGACCAACAAGACTCCACCACCACCGGTACCAATAAATAAAATAAAATATACCGGACCGCCTTATTTGAAAAAGGACAAGAGGCAGAGTTCCTCCCGGTTCAACGTGTCGAAGAATAGAGAACTGAAGCAACTACCGCTCCTCAAAGGTGAATTTTAATTAGCTGGAATTTTGCATAAACTTCTGAGCTGTATTCAGTCTGTATTATGTGGCGTGTGTGGATGTGTGTGCGTTCACTATTGCAAATCTGTCTGTCAGTTTCTGGGGGGCGATTGTAATCCTATTATGCTCAACGTCTCTCTTCATCCGATTCCGTTGTTTCCCAAGGCTTTTGTGAGGGCATGTCCCTGGTGTGCAGTGTGGGATCGATGGATGGAGTGAAAGATGGTAGTTAGGAGGCATATAAGAATACGAAAGAATACAGAGAAGCCTGTTGGGGTTGTGAGATTCACGTAGGAAGTGGTGCCAAGGAGTTTGGAACAGCTTTTGCAATGTCATGCTGTTCATGATGATGAGGATGATGGTGATGACGCAGGAGGGTTCAAGCTCTATGCCCTCTTATCCTCACAGTTTGCAAGAGCTGCATATGAGATATATAGAGAAAAAGTGTTTTTTTTTCGCTTTCTTTCTCTCTATAACATTGGCCAAGAACGTAAGAAGAGTGATTAAGGAGGGAGAGGAAGGATTGAGTTAAGGAGAAAATACGAGCTTTGGAGTTTAAATAAAATTGGACGTGTCAGGCGAAGCTAATGCTGTTTTCCCGGGTGAGAATGCTACTTGGATGTGACGTGAGTGTGAGTGAGTGTATGTGTGTGTGGATGGCTAGCGGGTGGTGTTGCGGATTTAGTGTTTAAAAAAAACTTCTTTCACCTCACATTAAACTTATCCGTCCGTTCGGATGAAGCTAATGGAATTTGAGTCAGTTCAGCATATGGACTTTAGGCGGTCAACTTCCCGCTCTTGACCTGCCTTACTATCGTACATGGGACTTTGACGTGTGGGAGTGTAATTAGAATTAGCTTGCGTGCTTGTTTCGTGTATAGTTTTAAAAGGGGAAAGGACATGTCTATCTGGTGCTTACTGGTGCATGAACCTTTTGGTCGTCGCGTCGTCTGGAGTTTTACTAATTAACAGCGTCCTCCTCAGATGAACATGATTAATGGATGAGAGGATTATTTATTACGTCAATCGGGAATTTCTCAGGTCCAGGTGTATATAGGCGTGTGATTTTAAGGTTGGGAATGTATTTCAGACTGTGCAAAGACCAGCTGTTATAAAAGGAGGACTGTGCTCATTTTTCAGCCCCTTTTAAATATATGTATACTTATAATCTGAGCTTTGAGGATGTGGAGAAGGGATGAAGGAAAGAAGCGAGATATACAATGTGAGCTATAGCTGGATGATGATAAAGGAAGTGTATTCAGGACGAGAGGAAAATCAATACAGTGGGAATTTCTGGTGGAGCAACACTGACTGACTGACTGTAGACTCCAGTACGAGCCCTGCCAGCTTGCTCCGAGTACTCAAATCATTCGGATGGAATGGACATTGGGAAAGTTGTATTTTGTGTTATGCAGAAGAGTTGTTGCTTGGTTGAGGGTTTGGCCAGGGTCGTCGTATCTATGAGGAGATGAGGTTAACTAGGGCTGTGATTAGTTTTGTTGTTTGGTTTTGTGGGTTCTATGTCTGTTTGTTTTGTGTGTATTTGTATCTCTGTGATCTGTGTGTTTGCATCGTTGTGGTGTGCGCTACATGTGCATGGCATGTATTTGTCATTACGAGATTGAAGCTGGGGTTTAGTTATTGATGTTAGATTTGAGTGCAGAGAGAGAGAGAGCTTTGGTGTGTGGTGAATTGTATGTGAATGAGAAGGAGCAATTGAATTTCTATGTCACCTTGCTTGTTTGGTTGCAGCAGGAGTGTACGTATAATTTGGCTTGTCTCAGTATTTATATATTTTAGTTTTGAAATGGGAAGGGAATTGTATGGTTAGTTGGACTCTTTTTGTTGTCATAGTAGTAGAGTTCTATTAGAGCAGAATGTGAATGAGTTGCCATGGAAGTATGATAGAAACGGTTGTATTAAAATAGTACGGTGTAGTTGAGAAGACGTGAGTGAGTGAATATATATGTGTCATGTGTGTATTTTAACCTATATATACTGTTGTAACTACCCGCTCGCGACTCTTGCTGAGTAAGTGACGGAGTGAAGGCCGACTATTGATTTTTTGTCTCCTTTTGATGTGAGCCTTTTGTTTGTCTAGTGAGAGACGCTCTTACACATGTACACGCCGTACTCACA
>JAQIWI010001665.1:0-15289 GCA_034698825.1 Deuterosminthurus bicinctus
TTTGTCAATGCCGACAAAGTTATGTTGTTTTCAATATACCACTCTTGAAGGAAATTTCGAAGATCCTCATCTTCATTGGTATCATCTGAATCGTCACCGCTTGAATTTTCACAAAAATCTTGATCTTCTACCGGAAAGTAATCAGTCTCTTCCAGACTAAACTGAACATTTTCATCACTCAAACACTCTGGCGTAACTCCACTTGCTGGCTCAATTAAATTGGATGCTGAGAAATTCTGATGTCTTTCCAGAGATTTTTTTTGTCGTATTCTTGAGAGCTCTTGGGCTACACTTTTTTTTATTAATCTCCTTCGA
Source organism: Deuterosminthurus bicinctus (assembly GCA_034698825.1). Taxonomy (NCBI): domain Eukaryota; kingdom Metazoa; phylum Arthropoda; class Collembola; order Symphypleona; family Bourletiellidae; genus Deuterosminthurus; species Deuterosminthurus bicinctus. The sequence continues at coordinate 316 of JAQIWI010001665.1, forward strand.
TGTCTCTTTGAGTAAATATTAAGGGGCTTTGTTTTCATAGCTCGGAATGTAGTGTGTTGAAATGCCACGGTTAAGCTATTCAAAGTTAACTTACCTGTAATTTGGTTAAAGAAATAAATGTCCCAACTGCGAGAATTGGAATAGAAGCCTATGTTCAGCGTGACCGTTGCAAATGACCGCGTGTCTGCAAACAAGGGCGCAGGCGCAAGCTCTGAGATTTGATTGAGCTTTTTGCGAGTAGTTAACGATGGCCATCGTAAAGCATTAAGTCAACGGAACTGATATTGATTGGCTTCAGTCAGATGAAATGATTATGACCACATGGTGAATTCATTCATAATGAAGCCACTTCCATGTGGTCAATAAGAAGACATATATCCCACAGCTAACTGAGGCCTCAGGAAAACTCATGAACTGGGGCGTTACTGAACTCATTATGATCTCATACATCAGAACATTGCTAGCTGGGTTAGATATGATTTTGTGATTTTTAGCTACGTTTCCAGTACCCACAGTAATGCTATCTAACTGAAAAAATCTAACAAATAGTATGTGTTTGTAGGAACAACCATTAAGACACCCGATACGATGTTGTCGAGGACCTTCATTGCACACGCCAAAGCTGTGCCGCTCTTAATAAACATTAAATGTCCCAATTGATATCGAGCCGGTCTGCTTCTCGTAAGTAATCCCGCTAAGCGGCTACTTTTCAACTTCTTACCAACGTCAACTCGGAGGTCATCCAGAAGGCCCATAGACTCCGCTTCTAGTGATTCTGTCAGTTTTAATAGCATCAAGCAAGCACTGCCATAATTGAATGCGAAAAGGGTACCGAAGGTAGGTAGAAGCAAAGGAACTCCTATTCGTACCAATTTTATAGCAAAGACTAGACTTGCCACAGCAGCTGAAGTCACATGAACGAGTATGAATGGCAGAGCTGTTTTGACTTCATCTGCAAAAGTGTTGTTCAGAAGCTGCAATTGTACGTAGATGCGCTTCCGTTTTCTCCAGTGCAGTTTTCTAAGTTCTTTTGATCTGTTTTGTTAAGGAAGCGTAATGAAATAGTTGCTAAAGCGTAATACGTTAATTATTATGTTTAATACTAATGCTATACCTGAGACAGCGAATGCTAAATGTGACCACAAACAGTGTTGAAATTGTGAATACACCCCCAGTGAATAAACTTGCTAGGAGTATGCAGAATTGGAATAAATCAGCAGTTAGTAACACAGCTGAAGGAACCTGGTCTCCCATACAACTTTTTACAGTTGGATTAGTAGGGAGCCACATTGGTGATTTTCTCATGGAGACGATCATTCCAACAAATAACGCAGGGCATAGGAATTTGATTTGTCGGGCAAGATAGAGACACAACAGGAGGGTTGGATCCTTTCCAAATGCGCCGAGAACACTTTTGCCCCCAAGAAGACCACCTGGAAAATATTTTTATCGATTGAAGTCGAACATTTGTGTTAGCCATTATTGTACAGTCTTATTTTTTGCCATTGAGTATGAAAAACTGTCACCTGAAATTTTTTTGTGTACGTTCAAGGTTTGATTGAAAAACCAGCTCAGCTCCCTTCTCTTTGTCCGAAGATACAGAGCAAAAAGAGTAAGCATGGAATACAAGGATGACCCTAGCAAGTAAAAAATGCCGTCAATCGTAAAATAACCGGCTTTAATGATGACAAGTTCTTGGCTGAAGATAAGTGATAACTCCAGCAGAGTTCTAATCACTAGAATAAATACTAGGGCACCGGGAATAAACAAGTGAAGCCCTTCTGCAGGAATCACTTCTACTTCATCCCACTTCTGAAGGACGCCAGGTATCTGGACAGGGGACACAAATATTTTCCCTAAAGTTTGTGCATCCTTCACCAAACAAAGTGCAAGATAGTCTATTGGTTCTTTTTTTATTCGCTGAATTTTGTTCAAAGCTTGCTTTTTCCAAGAAGTGACTTTTATTTTAATGATTTTGGCAAGTTTTTCGCCGAGGGCCATTCTGGCTCTTAAAATTCTGGCATAAATTTCTGTGAAATGCTTTCTCTCCAGAAGTTACGACTTGGAATTGAACAGAAATGGAGTTGCCTGAAAACTTTTGAATCCATCTAGATAAGCACTTCAATTTTTTCCAATAACTGAGTACTATATGGATTGTCTCTAACGTGATTTAGTTCTGCTGTAACGCTCAAACCATTTACTTCGGTAATTGTAAATTATATTGATTTCTTCTACTGGGGCAATTTTGCTATGGCCTTGTGCTATAACAGACGACGCGTGTAGTGTTGGAAATGTGAACCTTAACCAGACTTGCTTCTCGAATTGTTCAGGATACTCAAACTACCGCCAGGTCTCATACCCCTAATTCAGATAACTACAAACAAATTCTTAAAACTGCAGTGAGCTGTTTAAAAATACGACTCACTGCAAGTACTTTCTGCGGCCGTCAGTCTGAGAAGAATGTGTTGTCAGTTGGGATGTACAACGGTGAGACTTCCGGGTTAAAGTTACGTTACGTGAAAAATGCATTAAAGGGATTACTGATCTGCGTAGTATTGTTATCACATCCGCTTTAGCCTTACTTGTTTTTGGGAGGCGTAAACAAGTCATGAATAGATAAAATCTTGGAGTTTGTCCGGTTGCTATATGGGATAAAGAGTTTCCTTGGATATTTAATTACTCTGGGCAACATTGCACATTTTCTCGAGAGCCTTATCGTGTAAAGCTGTTCGTATCCGGCAACGTAAACAAGTTTCCGACAGATCACAAAACATACGCGTATACACAAAACATAAAGGAGAACGCCTGCAATGTGCATACTACATTACAATCTTCTCAACAAACATATCATACAATCATGTACACTTGCGCTCGTACATTAGTACTTGTTTAAATTACTTCTACTCCGTAGTCGTGATTAGCTAATTTCTAAAGCTGGTCTTCCGATTTCTGACAACTTGCCTTCTCTTCTTATTAAAACCGAGAAAACTTCAACCATTTGACAGCTAGCAGCGAGAAGTTTCTGTGACATTTGAAGTAGCCGACAGAAAGCTACCTGCAAGGGCCATCGCTCATTCAAAAACGCCATCGCAGAAATCAAGAGACCGATTACAAGAAGCTGAAAGGCCGGACTCAGATTACTCATATCAATTTCCGTCGAGGGCTTATTAATTTCCGTTAATGCGTTAAAGCTACGCCAGATGGTAGCAAGTTCAATTCTGTGTAACCAACTGTGCCTCAAGATTGACGCATCATGCCCGTATAAAAACTTAGAAACCTTAGCATTAAGAAGCATAGCTTCAAAACCGTTCTCCCAAAATCTTAAGGCTCCAGATTCAAATACTTTGGCCAAAAACTTCCGAAATATTGGCAAAAGAAAGTTGGACTGCACAAAAAATTGCTGTGGTCTGTCAAAAAATGGCAAGTTCCTACTGCTTGAAGTAAGTAGGCGACTACTAGTCATAGCACTCCAGAGTCCAACAGCCTTCACTTCCACTGGTCCGTCAGCATACGCAAAGAGAACCTCTGCGCTCTGCCGGGTACCTCGAGAAAATTCTGATACGATACCACTGAAGTCACGGAGAGTCATGGTCGTATTAAGTCGCTCCAAATCTTGCGTTAACGTGTCAAGTTTACTGGGATAATTTCTCAAGTATTCTTTGATTTTGCAATCCAAATATCCTGCCTTGGTCTCGCTTTCAAAAACCAAATCGATTGCAGTTTTGGAAGAAAAAATTGGGTACTCTACTAAAGACAGTTCATGCATATCGCGCGGCAATGGAGGCAGAGTAGGCGCTGCAAGCTCACTGATCATGTTTCCACTGTAGCTCATCCCAAGTAACATCGCCCCGAACGCCCACAGAGTGAGGACCAGAATGGACTGCCTTGAGGCAGCACGACTGAGCTCGGAACTTGCGTAGAACCGCTCAAAGAAGAGCATAAGGACAAGTACAGCAGATGGTTGCAATTTGCTCCACCAGCTTACATGTTTTTTGTTAGACATGGCGGCAACTGTTAGTGTCAAGCACACAAAAGCTACCCCTGCCACAATCCAAGTAGACTGATCAAAGGCCTCTACGAAAGCCATATAGCCCATCGAGCCGGGTTGTACAATGCAAATGAAACTGAATTCTTGGATGTCCACAAGGTAGTTGATGAATTCAACGTTGATTATATAACTGCGATTTGTTAATCGGTAGAAGGTGCGATATTGAGTTGTATGTATCAAGTTTATGCCTTCATCAAAAAAGCATGTGCCTGAAGAAGTGACGATACAGTATGTCAAGTTGTAACTTTTCATTAGAGCAGTCAAAGCACAATCATTGGGATGCGCCGTGACTTGCAAGCCGAACGCACAGTGAGGATAAAAGAAGTATTTATCTTCACCATATATCGAAAGCTGTAGTTTTTGAAGATCTTTGTGAACCTGCTCGTGTAGGTGCTGAATGTGGGACACTTCAACAGTCTTTACTTTGAACAAGTACGGATCTGAATGCAGAACTTGTGCAAATCCAACAACATAAACCTCCTGTTCATCCAGTACCAAAATGTAGACTGCGGGTGCAGAAACCATTTTAAACATGGAGAACATGGCAAAGTTTCCGACAGAGGAAAACCGCTCGTTGCTCATGAATATCAGAACGTAATTGAAAGGTATATTGTACATGCTTATTATTCTCCAAATTTTATTCGTAGTAGGTATTCTATACCTGTCTGTCGAAGTTGCTTCGGACGAATACAAGTTGATCAGGAAAGAAGTGTGTTTGAGAAAAAAATTGTGAGGCTCCAAGTACATAAAGCGTGGATTCCACAATCGTTTCTTCCGGTACTGTGTGTACGTTTCAACGATAACGGAACAGCTTAAAGACTCTGAGTAGAAAGTGAAATAGTTTGTCGAGGTTAGTTCATACTCATAGTCATCGTCATAGTTCCAGTCGAATATAAAAACGATGCAGTGTTTGAACAAAGTCAGCAGCTCTATTTTGGTTGCTGACAAGATGGTGTCTTCGTATTCTTCGAGTTGGATGGTTCCACCCACTGAGGTCAACAAGACGGAAATCAGAACCACGCAAACGTTGTCCATCGTCAACCCCGTGGTTTGTGAAATTATTCCCCTCGAGTTGATGTGACAAACGCCAATGTTACGCTGAAGAACTTGAAGCTTGAAAGTTTCACTTGATATTTTATCACAGCTGTAGCATCTGTACAACAAAGTATGAAATTAGGACGGCAGTAATCCTATCGGATCTCTGAATTGTGTTGACGATTATCGGTGTTGAACACAAATGAAACAGGCTAACAAGGTGGTTGAGGGTTCAAACAAACGACTTTTGCATGATGTGTTTCAAGAGACGATTTACTTGCCAAAAAAGACCTGCCACAATGAGAAAAAAACTTGCAATTATCCTTTATTGTTTCAAAAAGGAATCCATCCCTTCCACTCTCCAATCTATCTAGGTTCTCATTCCTTTAAGTGTTTCGTGTTTTGCAAGTAGAAAATCATAAAAACCCATATTAAACACGACGCCGATTATGTCAACACTAGTAATGTATTGCCATAAAGCACTCTTAGAATCAAATAACTACATTGTTAATCAATCACCAGTAAAGGACATAATGAACTGTGCAAGTTTAGTGAAATATAAGCACAGTTTACGCGCCAAGTTTCCTGAGAGAATTTCCAGAGACCTAATCACTCTGGCCGGATTTTCTGCGGATTGCTTTCTGTCGATAAGTTGTGGCTGGGAATGGACTTGCACGGAGAATTCATCGGCATTCATCCATTTAACTAATAGGCTCAATATTTTCAAAAATTCAACTCAAAGCTATTAGATGCCCTTTATTGGAATGGATATAGGTGAAACTTTGGCATTGCCTTATGCATTAGGCGTCGTGTCTGTCTAAGTAAATTGAAGCTGAATAATTTACTATCACAAAGCCATTTCAGAATCGAAATTTAGTTCATAATATCGTTAAGTGCTTATTCATAGGTAATTAAATCAAATAAAAGGGAATTACTGTAAGTAATATCGAGAAAAATCATGTGTAAATTTGGTAAGTCATAACTAAATGTCATTTAATTAGTGCTACCAGTAGATACAAATGGCCTAGTAAAAATTGATCAACACCATATAATGTACGATGGATACGTTTGTCTTCAGCTACAACTTCTGTGACTTCCTCAAAGACCTTTAATCACCGTGAGCCACACCATTCTGAATTTTATTAAAAACATCAAAAAGTTTCAGTACCAGCTAGTGCTATATAAGCTTGAACACGATACATTTTTCGTCAAACTTATACAACCAAAATTCTATAAACTACTTTCTCTTCCAGTAACAAGACGAAGACATGACTCAGTTATACTATCCAACTGACAAATTTAACAAGTAGGACGTGGTTGTTGGGACAACCATAACGATACCCGAGACGGTATTGTCGAGGATCGCTATCGCACACGCCATAGCTGTACCACTCTCAACGAACATAAAATGTCCCACATTATATCGAGCCGGTCTGCCTCTCGTAAGTGACCCCGCTAAGCGGCTACTTTTCAACTTCTTAGCAACGTCAACTCGGAGGTCATTCAAAAGGCCCGTAGACTCCGTTTCTAGTGATTCCGCCAGTTTCAAAAGCATCAAGCCTCCAATGCCCAAATTGAATGAGCCAACGGTAGCGCAAGTAGGTAGAAGCAAAGGAACTCCCATCCCTACAAATTTAACAGCAAGCACTAGGCATGCCACAACGACTGAAGTAATGTGAGCGAGTATGAATGGCACAGCTGTTTTGATTTCGTCCGCAAAAGTATTATTTAGAAGCTCCAATTGTCCGTAGATGCGTTTCCGTTTTCTCCAGTGCAAAGTGCTCAGTTCGTCTGATCTGTTCATTGTTGAAGGAATCACGATGAAAGAGTTACGATGTATCCTTCAATATGTTAATAATTAACATAATATTAACGTTATACCTTAGGCAACGGAGGCATAATATGACCACAAAAAGTGGTGAAATCGTTATTCCAGCCCCAATGAAGAAAAACGCAAGGTAGATACAACATGCGAGTACATCAGCAGATAGCCACACCGTTGAGGGAATCATGTCTCCCATAAAAGTTTTCACAATTGGATTAGTAGGAAGACACATTGGTGAACATCTAATGGTGAAGATCAGCCCAAGTAATAACGGAGGGCACAGGAATTTTAATTGTCGGGCAAGATAGAGAATCAATACGAGGGATGGATCTTTTCCAAAAACGCCCAGAACACTTTTTCCCCCAAGGTGACGATCTGGCAACAATTTAATTCATCAATTAAAGACTGTATTTGCGACTAAGTGTGCAAAAATGTCACCTGAAAAGGTTTTGTGAAGATTCCCGGTTTGATTGGCAAACCAGCTCAGCTCTCTTCTCTTTGTCCGAATATAAAGAGCAAAAAGAGTAAGCATGGAACTCCCAGATGCCACCAGCAAGTAAACTATGCCGTCAATTGTGAAATTACCGGCCCTAATGATGACAAGTTCTTGGCTGAAGGTAAGTGATAATAGCAGCAGAATTCTAATTACTACAATAAATACAATGGCATCGGGGATATGCAAGCGAAGCCCTTCTGAAGGAATCACTTCTATTTCATCCCACTTCTGAAGGACTCCAGGTATCTGGACAGGGGATAGAAATATTTTCCCTAAAGTTTGTGCATCCTTCACCAAACAGAGTGCAAGATAGTCTATTGGATCTTGTTTAATTGTCTGAATTTTGTTCAAAGCTAGCTTCTTCCAAGCCGTTGCTTTAATTTTGACGAACTTGGTAAGTTGTTTGGCTAAAACCATGATGTGCCTGAAAATTATTTTCTAACTTTCTGAGGAAGGTTTTCTCTCAGCCAGTTATGGCTTGGAATTGAAATGGAGTGGACTTGCCTAAAATATTGGGCATCCATCTAGATAAGTGCTTCAATTTTTTCAATAATGGAATGCTATATTAGATTGCCCTTCATGTGATTGGGCTTGCCTATTAGACCAAGTTTGCCATTGAATCAATGCCAAGGCATCTCATATATATGGAGACGTGTGCACTTAAGTAAATGCTATCTAAGGTAACTTTCTAATAGCCTTTTAGCAATTAAAACTTAGTAGTTCCATAATATCCTTTAGCGCTAGCGCGTGCTGATGGTAGTGGCATAAAATTAAATGAAGAAGCATATTGTAAGAATTCTTGAGTAAAATTTACGAACCATACACTGAAATTCGAATTTATCAGCCTCGGGGGCTGCTGTTTGGTGAGAGAACGTAACATATAATAGCACTTTTTATATTGAATTTCAGTGTTACAAAAGTTTGTTTAGTTGTTGTCTATATCCTCCAGTATAATATCCGCAGTAATTGTACCTCATTTACAAACCTAGAAAGTAGGACCTAGACGTCGGCTCAACCATGACAATTCCTGAGACGGTGTTGTCTAGGACTGCCATTGCGCATTGCACATTGCGCACGCCAGAGCGCTGCCACTTTCTATGAACATAAAATATCCCAAACTGTAACGAATTAATCGTCGTTTAGTTAGTAACGACGCAATTCGCAAGTTTTTAAATTTCTTAGCAATGTCAACCTTAAGGTCCTCCAAGAGCCCCATAGATTCCGTTTCTAGAGACTCGGACACTTTTAAAAGTACAAAGCATGCACTGCCATAACTGAACGCGAACATGATACCGCCCAGAGGTATTATAAAGGGTACGCCCCCCCCCACGCCTACATATTTAATAGTACAAACTAGACTCGCCCAGACTAGAAGTGACATGGGCGAGTATGAATTCTGGCTTGATTTCATTTGACATTGAAGTTGCCATGGCCATGACGCATGCGACAGAATACAAATTCTGAAAGTTTAAATACAAAAAGCGCTTTCGAGCGATGATCATCCCTTGAAAAGCGCGAAAATTGAAAGTCACGCCATTCGATAGCGTAAGATTCCATAAATCGTTTCTCAATCTCAAGATCCTCGCTCTCTGGAGAGCCACAATATTTTGGATTTTATTAAAAATTCTAAAACGTTTCAGCGCCAGCTGGTACTGAACATCACCATTATATAACATTTTTACTCAAACTATACACCAAACATCTAAAACGTGCTTCCTCTTCCAGTAACAAAATGACCAAAGTAGCACTATTTAACAGACAAATCCAACAAGTAGCATGTGGTCGTCGGGACAACCATGACGATACCCGATACGGTATTGTCGAGGACTGCCATTGCACACGCCAAAGCTGTACCGCTCTCAATGAACATAAAATGTCCCACACTATATCGAGCCGGTCTGCTTCTTGTAAGTGACGCTGCTAAGCGGCTACTTTTCAATTTCTTACCAACGTCAACTCGGAGATCATCCAGAAGGCCCATAGACTCCGATTCGAGCGATTCCGCCAGTTTTAAAAGCATCAAGCACCCACTGCCGTAATCAAATGCGAAACAAGTAGCAATGATCGGTAGAAGCAACGGAACTCCCATGCCTACAAATTTAATAGCAAGCACTAGACTTGCCACAACGGCTGAAGGTACATGAGCGAGTATGAATGGCAGAGTTGTTTGTATTTCATCTGCAAAAGTGTTATTCAGAAGGCACAATTGTGTGGAGATGCGCTGTCGTTTTCTCCAGTGCAGTTTACGAAGTTCTTCTGATCTGTTTATTGTTAAGGAAGCATGATAAGACAGTCAATGGATCCGTTAATACATTAATTATGTTTAATTTTAATGAAATACCTGAGACAGCGAATGCTTAATATGACCACAAACAGTGGTGAAATAGTTAACGACGCCCCAATGAATAAACTTGCTAGGAGTACGCAGAATTGGAATAAATCAGCAGTTAGCAACACAGTTGAGGGAACCATGTCTCCCATACACCTTTTCACAAATGGATGAAAAGGGAGCCACAGTGGTGAATTTCTGAGGATAAACATCGATCCAACGCATAACGCAGGGCAGAGGAATTTTAACTGTCGGGCAAGATAGAGAATCAATAGGACGGATGGATCCTTTCCAAAAGCACTGAGAACACTTTTGCCTCCAAGAAGACGATCTGGAAACAAATGAATTAATCGATTTTGAAGAGTGTTAGCCCCCACAGACAGGGCAATGCACGTTTTTGTCGCTGAAAATAAAAAAATTGTCACCTGAAAAAGTTTTGTGCACATTCTCGGTTTGATTGAAAAACCAGCTCAGCTCCCTTCTCTTTGTCCGAAGATACAGAGCAAAAAGAGTACACATGGAAACCACGGATGACACTAGCAAGTAAATAATGCCGTCAATCGTGAAATAACCGGCCCTAATGATGACAAGTTCTTGGCTAAAGATAAGTGATAATAGCAGCAGAGTTCTAATCACTAGAATAAATACGAGGGCACCAGAAATATACGAGTGAAGCCCTTCTGAAGGAACCACTTCTACTTCATCCCACTTCTGAAGGACTCCAGGTATCCGGACAGGGGATAGAAATATGTTCCCGAAAGTTTGTACATCCTTCACCAAACAAAGTGCAAGATAGTCTATTGGCTCTTGTTTTATTATCTGAATTTTGTTCAAAGCTTGCTTTTTCCAAGACGTGACGTTAATTTTGATGATTTTGGCAAGTTTTTTGACGAGGACCATTTTTGCTCTTAAAATTCAGGCTTAGATTTTTTTGCAGTGATTTTCTCTCTACAAGTTATGGTTCGGAATGGAACAGTAGTGGACTCACCTGAAAACTTTGGCGTCCATCTAGATAAGCGCTTATATTTTTTCAATAATGGAAAGCTATACAGATGTCCTGTGATTGGTCTTGCCTATTGGTACAATTTTAACCTTGGCTTAATGACATAAGGTTTCTCATATGTATGGACACGTTTGGATTTACGCAAATGCAATCTAAGTAATTTACTTTCTGATAGCCTTTTAGGACTTAAAAGTTATAACGAATAGTTTATTAAAGCTGTGGATCGCTTTTGATGTGATTGATATTGCTTACTTCTAACAAGAGTACTTTTCTTATTGCCTTGTGCTTATTCACAGACAACGCGTGTACTATTATTGTTGGGAATGTCAACCTTAACTACAGACGTTCCAGTCACAACGAGAATTACAACTTCAATTTAAGTTTCACCCATAATGAAACTGTCAGAGAATCCCACTTTTAGCCTTACACACATTCAGTTTTAACTTACCCAAGCATCTTCCCGGCATCTCTCAAGGCAAATCATTCACGTTGACAATTACACCGAAGATGACTCTTCGTGCATGAGGTGCAATTTATAGAATGTGACTCAAACGTTCTCCACAGAAGGTGACACAGGTCTTGCTTGACTGCCGGGACCCACCGAACGACGAAACATATGGGAAGGAGTTAACATATACTGCATGTTCTACATTTGAACGACAAGCCTTGCCTTCAATTAAAAGACAAGGAAACAGTCATAAACCCACTAGTCTGATTGACGTTCAATGTTAAATTATGGTGCAGATAAATGATTTTTGTTTTATGTGTCCTCTTATAATTAACCGTCAGATCTCTATAGGTGCAAGCAGCTCGCCTGCTGTTAGTCCAAGACTCTCTTCGCAGAAGGCTCCAATTTCTCCGTTCTGTAGCACGGCAATGGGATGAAAGATATGTCAAAGTTCATGGCAAAGTTAAATTCAGTTACAGCCCGTGGTTTTTGGTGGCATGGCTTCCGAAGACTCCAACCAAGGCCTTGGTCCAGAATGTCCAGAACCTAGACCAAATGTACGCATTGAGATGTCTTAGGTTTACTTAAAGCAGAAAAATTACAACGCGGGCAGTGTTAAAACGTAGGAAACAGGCGTAATCACTTTGTGGAAAATTTTTATTAGACGCGTTCAATATTTTAATAGAACATAATTACAACACTTAATTTTTGCATTATTTAATTAAACGTAAACTCGAATGTGGGTATTTGTCAAAAATATGTTCGATTTAAATACATGATGTTGTAATCGCAGACGTCGAGGCTGGATTATCTGTCTAATGACGACCTTATAACAAGAATTTTACAACGTTACAGTATACCAACTAGTACTGAAGCTGATACATTTCTACTCAAACTACACCCACAAAAATTAAAAAGTACCTACACTTCCAGTAAGTAACAGCAGTAATACTATCTAACTGAAAAAATCTAACAAATAGTATATGTGTATGTTGGGAAAACCATTACAAAACCCGATACGATATTGTCGAGGACCGTCATTGCACACGCCAAAGCTGTACCGCTCTCAATAAACATAAAATGACCCACAAGATATCTAGCCGGTCTGCTTACCGTCAGTGAAGCCGCCAAGCGATTACTTTTGAATTTAAAGCTCTTAAGTCACTCTAAAAGTCGGTTTCACAACTCGAGTGGGTGTCCTATAGAATCCATTGGAAAAGAAAATGGCGTGATAAAATGTCAAAAACCTTTTAAGGCTCCTCTGGAGTCGATCAGAATGAATATAGGAATATGGGAATTGTCGTCAACTAGAAAAACATGTTGCGACTTTTTGTTAGCTTGGTGAGGAAAGTTTCACTTGATTGGCTTCACAAGCACACAGAATGGTGAGTACGTCCCGTTGAGCCGAAAAGACCAGACTTCGCACTACGCGGCTGTTGTCTTATGCCTAACGTTATGCTTACACAAAATTTGGGGGACGGCTCAAGTCTTTTTATACGAAGAGCTTAAATGGCGTCCTTCATGTGCCTCAGTGCGGTTCTCGTGTACGGTGGGTCTGCGTTATTGGGGTTCGGAGTCGTAATGAGGCCCAAGGAAACCATGGATTTGCACAACAGTTGGGCACATTATTTCAACTTCTCTGCAACAGATTGATCCTGGCTCCAAGTTCCACCCACTTGAAAACATGTCAGCATGCCTCAAGTTAATATCTGCTGTTCTGGTAACTCAAGGAATTGCGGTTGCAGTTGCACTTCTGAGTCTGATCATGAGCGACTTGCCGACTTTCGTGTTTCCCATGGCGGAGAAACTCGGGGTGCTACCTGAAGGCCTTCTTCCTAACTGGGCGTGGCAAATCATGTTCGCTCCACTAGAATGGCTCCTGGCGATGCCCTTCATGCTCATGGCATCATTCAGTACTGATTTTCTCTTCATGGAAAATGGTCTCCTTGACATATACTTGGGACAACTTCGGTAAAATGTTTTTTATTTCAAAAGCAAAGAATATTTTATGCTAGAGTTCGAGTACCAACTGGTACTGAAGCTGATTACATTTCTACTCAAACTACACACCAAAAATTTAAAGAGTACGTACTATTATCTTGCAGTAAGTGACCATAATCAGTAATATTGTCTAATTGCAATAATCTAAAAAAAAGCATTCGTTTGTTGGGACAACCATTACAATACCCGATACGATGTTGTCGAGGACCGTCATTGCACACTCCAAAGCTGTACCGCTCTCAATAAACATAAAATGTCCCACAGGATATCGAGCCGGTCTGCTTCTCGTAAGTGACGCCGCCAAGCGATTACTTTTGAATTTCTTAGCAACGTCGACTCGTAGGTCATCCATAAGGCCCGTAGACTCCACTTCTAGTGATTCCGTCAGTTTTAAAAGCATCAAGCAACCACTGCTATAATTGAATGCTAAAAGGGTAGCGAAGGTAGGAATAAACAAAGGAGCTCCCATGCCTACTAATTTTATAGCTAAGACTAGACTAGCCACAACAGCTGAAGTCACATGAAGGAGTATGAATGGCTGAGCCGTTTTTACTTCATCTGCAAAAGTGTTGTTCAGAAGCTGCAATTGTGCGTAGATGCGCTTCCGTTTTCTCCAGTGCATATTTCGAAGTTCTTCTGATCTGTTGATTTTTAAGGTAGCATAATGAAACAGTTACTAGATCCTTCAATACGGTAATTACGTTTGATATTAATGCTATACCTGAGACAGCGAATGCTAAATGTGATCACAAACAGTGTTGGAAAAGTTAATAAGCCCCCAATAAATAAACTTGCTAGGAGTACGCAGATAACGAATAAATCAGCAGTTAGCAACACAGTTGAGGGAATCATGTCTCCCATACAACTTTTCACAATTGGATTACTTGGGAGCCACACTGGTGAACTTGTGATGGAGACGATCAGTCCAAGAAATAACGCAGGGAATAGGAATTTGATTTGTCGGGCAATATAGAGAAACAACAGGAGGGTTGGATCCTTTCCAAATGCGCCGAGAACATTTTTGCCTCCAAGAAGACCATCTGGAAACAATTGAATTCATCGATTAAAGGCTTAGGTAGCGTACATAAATTACGTAACACCAAAAAACCCAAAATTTGACCGACCACTGCATTTGTAACGCATACGTAACAAAAACTCCGACGACCCACCACCTCATGTAACACTGGCTTTTATTTGAATTCGTAGTTTCATTAAAATTAAAATTTAAATGAATAATAATAATTAATCGTCAAAACGATCCAAATTTCGGTCAAACAGAGGTCCACTTGAAGTAAATTAAACTTCGCCCATGGTAAAATTTTGGTGAACTCTGTTTGACCAAACCTGGTTTATCATTTCAATTTTGTGACCTTTGACCTCGATTTGCTGGAAGACAGGACGGTCAAATTGGCTGATAATCGATGATTGGGAAGCGCATACCACGAACTTTCAGATTATGTGCCACTGGAATTTTCCGTACGGTGACAAATCTCTTAAATTGGGATCAGGTGACAGGGGTCAAAATTACCTCCAGGTGACCTCAAAAAGTCTACCTAAAAATTTGGTTACCTGGGGCTTTTGAGGTCGAGAAAAATTATTGTTACATTCGTTTGGCCAAATTCTAGCACCTGAAGAAATGAACTAGGTATCTGAACTTTGACCCCTGATAACTGATAATAACTGATAACCCCTGTTCACAACTGATAACCATATAAAAGAACTGGGCTAACCATAATGTATCTCGTGATCGATAACCTTACAATCCGTTCTCACATTTCCCGGATTGTCA
>JAQIWI010001666.1:0-15286 GCA_034698825.1 Deuterosminthurus bicinctus
GCAAGGGTTTATCCCCAGTCCTTCATTATTCTTACTACCAGACGCTTTCCTTCCATGGGTTTTCAGCCAGAATATAGGGTCAAGCTCAACTGCATCAACGACTTGTCTCCATTCTTTGCTCTTCAACTAAGTCAGAATCTTAATGAATTTCCTCGAATTTTGGGAGCACCGATTCACAAGGCGTTCTCCCATCTAACTTTCAATTGCTCTACTCTTGAGTCCTGTAGAAATTCAATGGATCATGCTACAGCAACGGGCATGGCAAGTCTTGTTAGTGGGTCTTGGAAGTTCTTTTCATTTAAGAAGATTTCACGGGATGTAAATCCTTTTGAAAGAGGTGTGCACGCTGGATTAAAAGAAGCCATAGACAGTTTCATTCTTGGACCACAAATCCAGCGCTCCTTTCTCGCAGGCGGCTGCGTTCCAAATTTTAATGAAGATAGTGGCCCCCTCTGGATACCTTTTGAAGTAGTTCCAATAGGCAGAACCACTACAGTTAAATTTGTCACAACTGCAGGTGTTTACACTCCTAAATCATCGTACCGCGTATACATCTCGCCATTTTCATCAAATGTATGGCTGAGTATTTTTGTTTGTGCTGGAATCTCATTTACCACCATGTATGGTGTCTTCAGAATGCGACAAGAAATCGAAATCAAACAGCCTAGTTTGGGTGTAGAGCTGGCAACTTGGATGTTGGCTATAACAATCGGTCAGTACAAGCATTCAGGTATTCCGCTTACATCAGGTCGGTTGTACAAACAAGTTATCTGGACTATTGTAACTCCTGTTGCCGTTGCATGGCTCATTCTGACAACCCTCCTTGTCTATGTTTATTCAGCCGCTTTTAGCTCAGATGCAACGAGAAATTTTAACTACCTTACAAATTATACGGAATATCTTCAACTACCACAGGACACATTGACATATATTTTGGTCAACGAATCTTATTTGGAAGGGTTTCGAACAGATAGTCCAATCAAACGTTTGAGAGCGGATTTTTGTCGTTTATATCAATGGCTCCCAGCCGCTTGTACCATCTTTTTTGCTATGGAAAGGACGTTTGTCCGAGCGGAGAATGAACAGAGCGGGAGTAGAGTCACGAGTACAGTGACTGACCCATGGTTCAAAAAAGAACAAGAGCAGCATCTACAGAACGAACGTTTAAAACGTCTCTTTGACAATGCGCCATTTTTAAGTGCAAACATGGGATCTATCGAGCGCGTGCTTCATCAGCCAGGGAAGCCGGTGGCGTTTTTGATAAGCGACCATGACTTTCAAAAATACTGGACGCTGTTTGCTCAAATCATGCAAAGCAATCCGAAGATCAAGGTAGCGAACAACTTTGACAGTAATGACCAGTTTCTCTCACAGCCAGTTACTTATAAATTCACCAGTGGATTACATCCAGCGTTCAAGGGCTCAGCTTTAGCACGCATGAAAATTTTGTCGAGCTCAGGAATTTATGGCTTGTGGGCCAAATGGCAACGCATAAAGTTCACTGACGGCGGTCTACAGCATGAGGAGACGAAGCTTCACCAAGTAAACCGAGTGGATCCTGTGTCATTTTACAACTCTGGCACCTCTTGGGTTTTTCATGCTCTGGTATTAGTGTGGATGGTAGCCACAGGTGTACTAATAGGTGAGATAATGTTTAAAGCGTTCACCAGGTCACGGGTGCTGTCCAAAGTTAATCCGTCAGCCTGAAAGTGTAGGTGAATAGTTAAATGTGAAGATGCTGCTGCAAAGTGAGGCAGGGACGGAGTCATATTAAAAGTTATGCTAATGATAGGCTATTCTTATTCGTCTATTTGTGACGTGAAATAGTTATGCCTTTCAGAAAGTAAAGGGAGAAGGCTGACGCAATGAATGCCAAGTCTTTGTCGGTGTGAAGCGCTGAAGGACTGAAGTTTTTTTGCGGGATCAGATGGCCCAGAAGGTCACCTATTTAACACATACTGCTAGGTCAATTTTTAACTTTTGGGTTCACTTTTCTCCGTGAAGTAGTGAGATATTGAGGCCGGGGTTTTTACCATTGAAATCTACGCGAAAAACGTCAGGCGGAGTTTTTTGAGATCCCGGCTCTTGCTCTTACCGTTCGGCTGCTACGTAGGTTAGGTAAGTTAGGCTTACCTAACCTGAATCCAACCCCTCTCATTTGGCATCCATTTGCAAGCGCTGAGCGCCATTTTGGAAATTGATTTGACTTTCTAATTGGCTATCGGAAAGTTGATTACTTAGATTGAATTTACTTCGAAGCACACGTGTTCTAATGTGATGCCTAGGCATTAACCAAATGGCAAGTTTGTCCCAAAAGGCAATAACAATCACATTAAGGTAAATCATACTGAATTAAATTATTCAACATATAGAAATAATACTCTACTAGATTAATGTCAAACTTTGTTCCAGTCTCGTTCGGTGCCAAACCATAAACTGTTGAGAGAAAGCTTTCCATGTGTGAAACTATCCACGAATTTAACTAGCCAAGATGCCACTAACCAAAAAACTCGCCAAATTAGTCAAAGTTAAAGCAACCTCTTGGAAGAAGTTAGCTAACTAAGAGCAAAATTCAGTTAATAAAACAACATCCACTAGATTATCTTGCACTGTGCTATATTGACGATGTGCAAACTGCAGGTAAAATATTTCTATACTCTTTCGAGATACATGGGAGCCAACCGAAGTGGGATCAAGTACAACTAAGTTCTTTAGAAGGGATTCACTTGCGCATCCCCGATGCGTTTTTACTTATTGTTGGCATCAGAACTCTGCTGCATTTATCACTGGGTTTCAGTGGGAACTTTGTCATTATTACAGCTGGTAATTTCACGGTTGATGGCATTGTTTACTTGCTAGGGTCATCCATGTTTACTATGGTTACTCTTTTTGCTCTGTATCTACGGGCAAAGAGGACAGAGCTGAGCTGGTTTTTTAATCAAACCGTGAATTTACATAAGACTTTTTCAGGTGAAATATTTTCACAATCAGTACTTAGTTAGTTACAATTATGGACAAAACTAAGGTCGCTGATGCAAAATGAGGTCTACAATTGATCAACTCAATTTGTTCCAGATCGGGTTCTTGGAGGCACAAGTGTGATCAGCGCTTTTGGAACGGATCCATCCCTGCTTTTGTTTCTCTATCTTTCCCGATCTTTAAAATTCATGGGCCATCTAATGATTCTTGGGCTGATTGCCACCATGCGACATTCACCAATGTTCCTCCCTTGCCATCCAATTGTGAAAAGTGGCATGGGGGACATTGTTCCATCAACTGTGCTACTAACTGCGGATTTTTTCCAAATGTGCGGACTCCTTGCAATGTTTTTCGTTGGTGCTGGAATAACGATTTCACCTCTGTTTGTGGTCATATTATGCATTCGCTGTCTCAGGTACAACATAAATATGAACGTAGCATTACTCGTAAGTTTAAGTAAAACTTACGAGTAATAAGTAAGTTTAAGTAAATGCGGGTTTAAGTTTCACAATTTACCCACTTAATACTTACAAAAAAAAGCAAGTAAACTTAAATGAGTTTTAAGTTCACGACATTGCTACCTGAATGGGTAGTAAGTAGCGAATCATACTTACATATGTGAACTTAATAAGTACTAAGTCCAAAAGCTTAAAAAACCCATACTTAAATTTGCATACTCAAGTCTGACCAAGTCGGGTGAAGAAAATGTATTTTAAGTTGTAAATGTGCTCCCGTGACATTTTATGGCTTCTGCTTACTTAGCCATAGCCGGTCCAATCACTATGTTCAAGCATTTTAAGTGGCGGCTTAGCTTATCAACCGAACTTGACATTTCAGTCGCATCGCAGTAATTTTAGTGAGACAGTTAACATGATGATCACAGTACAGGACGAGTGTATAATTGGTGCCACCATGCGCGCTCTAGAAAATAATTACATGATTTTTTTTTACTTTTAAATGAAAATTAACGTAAGTACCATGTACTTACAAGTTTTAAGTTTTTTAAGTTAAGTTTAAGTCAAGTAAACTGGTCTACTTAAACTTACGTTTAAGTTTACTTAATTGCTGTAAGTAAGAAAATTTTTGCTGTAAGTAAACTTAATAAGTTGTAAGTTTGACACTTGGAGGTCAGGAGTAAGTTTAAGTATTGCAGAAAACTTAATCAGAAAATGTAAGTATTGTAGGTTTAAGTACGAGTAACACGATTTTCCGACTTAATAGGATCTCTAGTTGATCCTACCATTTCAGAGTATTCAGATTTGGTTGAAGCCTATGTTACGTATGTAACGTACATAATTAAGCACTAAAGCAAAGACAAAATGGAACCGTGATCAGTTTCCTTCGTACCGATGATGGTGGATAATTGAAACGTGCCTTAAAAAGCGTTCCCCGTCAAATCATCTCTTACAGCCTCATACTCACAATGTACGCACTGAAATTGATTTTCATTCGTGTGAACAATGTCCCTCAATTTGCTGCAGCCTTCTGAAATTTCCTTTACGCTCTTCAATAATTTAAGGACCTCATTACTGAAATATACAAGACAAGCGTCGTTTAAAAAATTACTTGAAGCACTTACCTAATCATTCGTCAAAAAACAGAATCAACTTAACATGAAGTTTTTGTCATAGCTTAGCCAACAAAACAGCACCTCTGATATACGTCATTTATAACATCGTAAAGTACACTAGAAGCAGAAACTGGGTATTAAAATTACTTTTCGCGACAAAAAAGTGGCATCGATATCGATTTACTTAAATTGTAGTGGCAATTAACGAAGAAGAAAAAATAACGACGAAATCTTTGCAAATCGCCATCTAAAGCTCTAAAAAGACTTAGAGAGCCTTATAAACTGCTAAAATTTTCCACCTTCTGTAGTATTTTGAAACTACAGAACTTCATAGATTGAAACATGTCAGACATTATTTCCACCTACCCGCCGAGATTAACCTACCAAGTTGATCCGTTACTAAACATTTCACCACTGATTGACCTCTACTCGGAATGTCTCACTCATGTTGTAGATACTGACGGCTTGTTCCATCTGCCAGCTCACAAAAGTCCCATCATTGTGTCGCACAAACGCGGAATTTTGAACTCTAGCCTTTCATATCACTCAGGTATTGCCAGAGTCAGGTTTCCACGATGTCTTCTAACGATAGCAGCCGCTTTCTTTTCATGGAGTTACAGCCAAAATAATCTTCGAGAGTACATCATTCCAAAGCGCTTTATGCATTATGAGACTCATACTGATCCTACTAGGAGTTTTGCAAGGATTTTTCCACAGTTCTTCATAACTCTAACCAACCAGAGCGCACAATCTATCAATTTAAGCCCGGAGGTGGAGGGTTTTTGCTGTAGCGACCGGCCTTTATTCTTTGTTCTACAATTGAATGAGGACTTGGAAAAATTTCCAAGGATTCGCGGAGTTCTTACGAGTTATGGATTTTACAACGGTCTGGAGTTCAACTGTTCTACATTTAAGTCCTGCAGAGATGAAATTGAGCACGCCATAACCATATTTGCAAAGGTATTTCAAGCTTCTTGGAAATTCGTTGATGATGAGAATGGCTCTGTAGTTGCGAATCCTTTTACGAGGTTAGCACAAGTTGGGACCACTCAAGCCATGAACAGCTTCATTTTTTGGTCTAAAAATCAGAGCTTGCCCTACAGACACGAACTCCCTTGTCCCCCTGCATTCGAGGTACTTGAGTACCAGCTTGGATTTCCGCGTGCACCAATAGAAATATTTCAGGTCGGCGAAACCGCTGAGGTCAAGTTTGCCACGACGGCAGGGGTTTTCACTCCAAAAACGACTTACCATGTATACTTTTCCCCATTCGTGCCAACGGTTTGGTTGGGTATTTTCGTTTTTGCAGGATTCACTTTGGTGGCTATAATTGGGGTTTTCAGAATGCAAACACAAGAATCTGATGTTCCACTGCCGAGTTTGTTTGCCGAGATATCATTCTGGATCCTGGCTGTAGCAATTGGTCAGTACAAACATTCAGCCATACCACTGATTTCTGAGCGCTTGCATCGAGAAGCCGTTTGTGTAGTTTTGCCAGTGGTTGTTGCATGGTTTGTACTGTGCACGTTCCTAATCAATGTTTATTCAGCCGTTTTCAACGCTGATGCAACAAGAAGTTTCTACTATGAAACAAATTACACTCAAATCCTTCAAATACCGTTTAATACCTGGCCGCATATTTTAGTAAACGAGTCTTTTGTTAGAAACAACGGAGAGTCTTGTCTGACTACAAACACGGGATTGTGTGATCAAGGCATTAAACCTGCCGGATGCAAAATATATTACAACTTATGGACAACCATACTTCAGAAATTGGACGCATACAAATTTACAACAACAACACAGGACCTTTCATTAGTAAAGATAATCCAGCAGCAGCGTTTAAAAAACGAAATCTCAAAACTAAGAAGGTTTCAACGAAGTACTTCATTCGTATGCGCGAGCGATGATGTCCTAAGCCAGCTCATTCTTCAGTCAAAGAATCCGCTTGTTTTTAAAAAGCGACCATGAGTTTCAAACGTACTGGCAACTCTTTGTTCAAGTCATACAGAGAAATCCGGACGTTAAGGTAGCAAACAACTTCCACAGCAGTGATTTGTTACTTTCACAACCAACTGTCTTGTACGCTACTGGCGGACTTCACCATGCCCTGAAGGGTTCAGTTGTATCCCGCATGAAGGTTCTGTTGAGCTCAGGAATATATGGCTTGTGGGAAAAATGGTCTCGCATCAAGTTCACTGATGGTGGCCTCCAGCACGCCGAACAGAAGCTTCCCAAACAAAGCAAGGTCGATCCTTTGTCCTTTGATAATTCTGGGACGCCGTGGGTTTTTCAGACTCAGGCAGTGGCCTGGTTGGCAGCAGCTCTTACTTTGCTGGTTGAAATAGTTACAGAGTTCTCAAAGGTGGTTCGTGTTGGCTTGAAAACGGATTAGCATGAAGATAATTTTGCTTTAATGTAGAAAGAAAGACCCATTGCTCGTCACTTTAAGCACTGTGTTAAAAGTCTGTAGGGCATTTGGTGTAACAACGAATTTTCAATATTTTAAATTGTGTGGACGATAGTGCCGCACTCACTGGCCTTGATGGACATATTCTCATGACTTCTTTTAAGTGCGAGGTGACCTATTAATGTCGTCTAAGAATGAAGACGACCTCGCATTCATTGAAATAAAAGTAAGTGCGATATATTTGCGATTACACTTACTGTATAACAATTTTATTTCAAATTAAAAAGATTCATCATACATTACTTAAGGTAATCTAAGTGATGAAGAGCGTGTGTCCAATTCAATGTAGATTGAATTTTCGCAATTATCAAGCGTAGACGTAAAACGAAATTAGAACACGAAATGACTAATATTTTAGTATGGTTCGATTCCATGCAAGTTTAGAGGCTTTATTCCACTTAAGTAATTGCGTTGTTGCTAAGCAAACTCTCTTTTCTGTGCTGGTAGCACGCCAAGAACTTGGTAGAATCCGACGCTTCTTGTAGTATGAGATTTAGTTTTCCATTAGACGAAGCATTAAATCCGCTTACATCAAGAGGTTCTCTCAATAATTTGCCACATCATTCAAGTATAAAATCCATCAAAATCCTTTACTTTCACCCAACATACAACCGGTCAGAATGTTCAACAGTACTTTTTTCATAAGAAGCCTTTCCTCAGCACTACTGCTTACTGTAGTCTGCTGCAAGATCCAGTTCAAAAAACACAAGGTCGATAAGAGCTTGTCAAGAGCCACAACCGAGTTGCTATCTTCGTTTAACGAATGCATCGTCTTCATATTCGACTGGGCTCCGACTCCAGACCATAAAATACTTCATACAAGTTATTTTGTCTTTTACTCAAAATCCGTTAGTTGCTCTCTCGTTTTAGATACTTTACTAAGCAATCACAGTAGAACCACCAATCCGCGATTAGCAGATGAACCCGAACCGCATTCGTTGTTTACCAAATACACTACAGTTCTGATAAACTTGTACGCCTCAGCAGCAATGCACGCAGAGTTCACAACAGATCTTGAGTTGATTTCTAAAAATGTGACTGCTTACAGTATAGCGTTCAACTATGTTTTAACCTTAATGAGAAGCGAGAAATTCCCCTCTGTGAACAACTTGGCCATGTTCAAAGGTTTTATTGAGGCTTCGGCATCCGCCATTTACATTGCATTTGTAGTGCTAGAAGAGAATGATGTGTACATGGTTTCTGAGCTCACGGTGCCCTCTTTGCCAGAAATACCTCGAGATATGCACGAAATGTCACTCGTAGAGTTTACATTTTTTTTACTACATATCATACAAGAGTGATCGTACGTTTGCTTGATAATGATTCTAGGCAAGAAATCGGAATTCTCCACAGAAAAATTGATGATTTCTTGGAAAAGAGCATACCAGGGCAAGTTGAAACATTAACCGATGATTTACGGCGATTGAGTCACTTTTGTCAACGAAAGTAGTTTACCTGTAGGTGAGCCAGACAGCAGTCAGAGCTTCAAGGTCTTGTTTGCCATTGCTGGCATCCCATGGCCAGTGAAGGTTCTTGGGATCCGGGGTACGCTTATCAGTAACCGCTTGCGTGTATTGCCTGGTGGTAACTTGCCATTTTTCAACGCGCAAGGCCTGATTTCCATGAAATCCAACCCGCTTTTCCCAATATTTGGCAAGTTTTTGTCAAGAATTTGTCAACCTGGATTTTGAAAGCATTGGCAGCTAGCATCTGAGGCTTCTGCAATGTGTCATTTGATTTTT
This sequence comes from Deuterosminthurus bicinctus, assembly GCA_034698825.1. Classification (NCBI taxonomy): domain Eukaryota; kingdom Metazoa; phylum Arthropoda; class Collembola; order Symphypleona; family Bourletiellidae; genus Deuterosminthurus; species Deuterosminthurus bicinctus. Next base: position 8,762 of record JAQIWI010001666.1, read on the forward strand.
ACCAATTTTGAAAAGATCAACACGGTGGTGGGAGATGAATGGGTGAATAGAATTAACCTCCTGAGGATGACGTGACTATAGCCCTTTAATTTACGATAATATAGAACCTTTAAAACCACTTGCTGTGGAAAACTTCATTCCAGCTTTTCAGCTGCTAGGCGTATTGATTTCCTTTCCCGTGCTGTTGCATGAGCGATGGCCTTTGAACGTAACTGTTCGTCTGGTATTTCAACAGGTTATCGCGAAAATCAGGAATTTGAGGCTTTATTAGCCGCTCAAGTTGTTGGATTGCTCAAGACAGACCAAGTCTGTGTAGTGCTTGTGTTGCTGGAAATGTTATTAGCAATATTGCCGGGAATTTTGCTATGGAGTGGGATTGGGAATGTTAAAAAACTCGTATACACAATCACGTACAAAATGTGAACGGAGCGTGAATACTAGCGAGTCAACTGAAATCACTTTAGCCCTCCAGCCATGCCAAGCGGTGCAATTTTGTTTCAAGTTTTTATGCGTTCTCCTCCTCGTCTGTCTGTACAGTGCACACACGTTCCTTCTCCTCTTTACTTCTGCATAACCTTGAACCAACCGCAACTTGTTACATGTTTACGTGGACGAGATGCCTTACAATCGCATTCCATAGTAGCATACACAAGCCAGAACCCACTAGTATAAAAGAAATCTCAGTCCAGTTCAGGCTGACGCTCTCTGCACTTAGTTGCAGCAGGAGTCCAGCTCAGTTTTCCACACGGAAATTTAATTCGGTGTTGGATGCAGAGCTGGTCATTGCAATAATCAAGCTCGGGACGATTTTTTTGGCTAGTGCTCAGTATTACGAAGTAATAATACAAAGGTTAAATTTGAAAAATTTGGCACTGCACTGTAACTATCACATACATGACTGTCTCTACATCGAGGGTTCGTGCGTTTCACTTTGTACTACAATAAAATTGTAAGGAAGACTTTAGTCTGATGTGATTAAACGCATTAGTTATTGTCATTTATATGGCTTTGGTGTTTATGTGAACAGCTCTTGTGGTTTAGCTCCTTATCCATTCCTCCTTGAAAACTCACCGATTTCAGCGCAGGAAGTTTCTTAGAGAATCACGTAGCAGCCGTGTCAAGTCCATGATTTGTGAATTGAGCAGGTGAGAGCTAAATAATTTTTGAAATATTGCAATCGAATAGTTGGTGACACGCTATGATCAATGCAATGGGTACGTCAATTGAACACCGAAGCCAATACAATTAAAAATCCAGCCATTTTTGCTTGGCAAATGTCAGAAAAACCCGTGTGATTTTAATGCAGTTTGATTTATGTATTCTTTGAATCTGCTTCTGATTTACAGATACATTCATTACTACAGCCTACTGGTTTCAACATTACTTTTCATCGGGGACTTGAGTAGTCCTGCTGATCCTTTAGGAGCCATCCTCATGGACGGGCATTATTCTCGCCATCATCACCATAATTATCTATCAGTTACTTTGAAGTCGACCTGAAGAAGCTCAAGCATAGAAAAATGGCAAGATAACTGGAGAGTTTTCGTCTGACTGTGTAAGTGAATTGATTTTTGACCGTACTTTTAGAGCTATGACCAATGGGTACATTTAGAGAACACCGGAGCCAATGCCTCTGATAATCCATAATTTGGCTTGGCGAATAATTTGAAAATTTTACTCCTGTGATTTAAATAAACTTTGATTTGTGTATTCAATGAATCTGTTTCCGACTTTTAGATACATGTCCATTGCTACAGCCTGCTGCACTCAGCCTAAATTTGCATGGAGGACCTCAGGAGTCTTGCTGATCCTTTAGAAGCCATCATCCCCAAGGATGGGCATTCTTCTCGACATAACCGTCATCATCCGCCAGTTACTTTGAAGCCCTGGTGAAGAAGCTCAAGTATAGAAAAATGGCAAGATAAAGGGAGTCTCCGACTGGTGGTGGAAATGCGATGACTTTTGGCTTCCCTTTCAACGAGTTTTTAAAGTCTTATGGGAGGGAGTCGGGCATAAAGTGATGATGAGATAAAAGAGGGTTGAAAATCTAAACTAGTGATAACAATAATAATAATTAATATAAAATATAAACGTCCTCCACTCAGCTAGAGAGGTGTATGTGGAGTGACATGAATGTTTGCTGGTGCCTCTGTGGCAATAGGAATTGTCAATGGGAATGTAGTCAGGATGCATGGTAGTCGGGCAGTAAACTCAAAGTCGTAGTATGGACTTAAATAGTGTGTGTGAGAGTACTAATCAGCCAGGCAACTACAAGTAAGTAATGTTCGTCACGAATAGGAGCTCTTACTTAATTAAGTGTCTCCAGTGGCTACTCTCATCCTACGTATATTGATCTGTCTAGCTTTTCGTGCGGCCTAGGCTTGTCCTTCCTGAGCACTAACGGTGCTGACTAATGTCCCGAGTGGGAATCATATATTGACCTGGATGTATGTGAATAAGGGCTAGGGGTGCTTTTTTTATCAGGCACTTTTTGATTGTCGCCTTACGTTGTAAGTTAAACCAAATGATGTCGCGGGGGCAACGGCTTGAAGGTAACGTTGATAAGCGGGAAGTCCTTCACGATAAAATAAGTGCAGGTGTAAGTTTGCTCACGACGAACGTGGGTTCTCGGTGGGTGACGGTTAGTGGGTGGCCTAGACAATGCAATGCATTGTCATTGCAATGACGACGACATCATTGTCGTCATTTTCTCGTTAAGAGGTGTGAGGTAATTTGGTAAACGACTTACGTAACTTATTCAACATTCGCGAAGAAACTGAAATGAGGAGCTAAACTGACATTCATCCTACACAAGACCACTTATTGCCACTGCTCTCTTGCACACGCAATGGCCAGAACGTCACAGTACTGTAATGCAATAAGAGCCTATACTGCATTGAGTAGAGCTGTGAAAAGGATGTCAGTTTAAGCATGTAAGGTGTACATGAGTTAAAGAGTAAGGCGTGCGAAAATGTCTAGTAAGTCAGAACGTCGGTTTTATTTCGTCAGATCACAGGTATAAATGAAGGCATGGAGCTGTGGGAGCTGTTTACAGGTACATTTGGTTGTGTCAAATTGTTTTTTTTGTTTTTTATCGACTGGCCAAGTTATTTCTAAAACTCGTTCTAAGTCAAAGTATCGATCAGAGTAGCGTGGTACTATCCATTAACGTTTTTTTCGAAGTGCCCAGGGGTTCTCAAAGTATCTTGCCCAGTTCACTTGTTAGGCATTTTGGTAGCGGGCGAGTTTTAAAGTCCAGTAGTGATGAAGGTCATACTTATCAATCGGTTGACAGTCTAGACAGTGTGCTTCACCGTCATCCAGGTGTTCATAACGGCGTTCACGTGGGTGAGAACATGGAATTGGCCTTTTGACAATGTGGTTTCCTGAAGGAAACCTTGCTGTAATGCTCTCCTGCCTGTTGTCTTTGTTCGTTTATAGCTGCCACAAATGCAGATATAAGTGATTTTAGTAGCGGGGGACATTCACTATAAATGTTTTGCAGTGTTATTGTGCGTGTGTTCTTGGTTATTTCGAGGTCTGGAGACCGTGGTGAACGTAATCGGTGTTGCATAGGGGAAGCTGGTTGGTACCGTGGTGAGGGTAATCGGTGTCGTACTGGAGACCGGGACGGAGACCGGATGGGGGAGATGGGTCTGTCTTCTGTTGAGGTCGAGGATGACAACATTGGGTCCATTGTTGGGTCCATTACCGGGTGCAGGGTTCTTGCCGAGGTGTCTAGCAGGTTTAGGTCGAATTCCCAACGGGGCTCGGTTATTGGGGTTCATTCCGTCATCCAGTTGTCCATCGTTGACGAGTTGTTGGAGTCTGTCGTTAAATTGCTGTTGTTGGCCACGTATAACTCATCGGATGGGGAGAGTAATGATGGATGCGTCGGAATCTGAAGACTCACTGTATTCATCTTGGGTCGGATGGTGGAGTCAGGTTTGAACTTCGGATGGGATCGGAGCTCGGTATTCCAGTCGGTTGCGTGATTATAGCGACGCGTGAAATTAGAAACGTGACGTGGGAAATGCACAATGTAATCGTAAGCAATGGAATGATTCCGTAGATCCATCCAGTTGGCTACGTGGGCTTGCAAGGCCGAAAGGTCGTGTAGCCACACGTGCAATGTAGAGTCTCTGAAGACGTTGTCTTCGCCGAAGAGCGTGCTGTAGAAGGCGGTCTGTTGTGACCTTAAAGCAGCCGCAATATAATAGAAACTGCGGTGGGTTACGTTACAACGTATTAGGTGGAGGTGAGTATAGTCATTAAGTTGTTCCTCGTCTGACACAAAGTTGACGTATACTACTAAGAGCCGGGAAGGGGCGAACTGTCCAATGGATGGCCTGGGTACGACAGGTGGCCAAAATATTTCTCTTGAAAACTGGGATCCGATCTCGATGCCCGTGTGTCGGACCAAGTACGGTGAAAAATAGTCTGAAGAACACCAGTAGTGCAGCAACTGCGGTCGCATTAACATACGTAGTGCAAGCACAGAGGCTAAAACCCTGTACAGTGGTTGGGGTACATTGAATTGCCGCTTATCCTAATATTTGATTATTTGATTACGTTGAAATGCGCTTTTGATGCATAAGACAAAGACGCCTATAGTTAAAGAAATCATCCAGAGATTAGAGAAGTGTGGCATCCTAGTTGATGCTGCAGTCTAGTGTATTGGTAGTTTCGTGGTGTCGTTTGTACTTAACTCAGAGAAATTCAAGTGGATCTTTCCGTTTACGGGTTGGAAACATATCGAAGGAAAACGTAGTCATTATTAGTCGACAATTATTGGTAGATTTTTTTTTTACAAAATTAAGAACATTCTTAAAATATAAAATGCAATTTGGATATTTTTATGCTTAAAAGCAACTCAAAATTTTAATCAAACAACTTGTTAAATTTAATATTCCAATAAAACTGTATCTGTGAATAAATATTACTATTATTATTGTCATTAAATATTGTTGATTTTTACAGCTCCATTATTAGCCACATTATTCGTTGGACTTGGATTGCACAAGACAGACGACAGACCAAGTCTAAAATTCTTGTGTTGCTGGAAGTGTTTTCGGCTATATTGCCAAAAATGTTCAAGAAAATATTGCCGGAAATGTCGCTGGAGAGCTTCGGGCCCCACTACTGTGTTGCTTTTATATTTTCAAGAAAATCTGAATCTAAGCCAAGCATGTCTCTGGAATTCATAAGAACCGAAAGACTGTCTGACTTGACAGATTGTTCACAGAGGTATGGATCTAAGAAGATAGGCTGTCTTATGGACAATGTTACTGTGTGGCATGTGTGAGTTGTCATGGTGGAATCCTATGTAAAGCACACAGTGTATGAAATGCTCGATGATTTCTTGTATCTGACAATTTGACCCACCACATTCAAGTGTAGCAAAAATCCTCTAGGTCGCCACGTGATACATGAATTGAAGAGGAACTCATATGATTAGCTGATTTATTTAGGTGATTAAAAAATCTGCGTAACTCTCAGATTTGAGGACCCATCGTACCTGTAGCCACCGAATAATTCTCTCCAAAGGAATCAGTACAGCACTTTAGAGCAGTTTTGGTACAAATCTCGTACCATTCTGTACAACCGTGTGTGTATAACTACAAAGGCGAATCCACGTTTAACTATACCAAAGATGTGGTATAGTTACACACTATAGCACACACGCTATTCTCATTGCCGTAGCTTCTCATTTTGAGAGCTCGTCAGCCAAAGGAACTGAAGAGCTCAATTTTGCAAGAGTTTGCTAAATTTTCTTAAAACATTTACCTAGCTTTTGCCAGCCTCACAGTAGTTTAATTTCTCATGTCATTCTCAGCCTCCACCGTCGTTCCTTTTAATAACAGTCTCCAGCAGCGACTCATCTCATCGAATCCAAAATCTCTGTGCTCTAATTCTCTGAATGTAAAACTACAGGAAGAACAAAGTGCAGTGTGAAGTGTTTCCTGTAAATGTCAAACCAATGCAATATGCAATGGATACGCCAAATGGACCGAAGTTTCATCGCCAAGAATGTGGCGCCCATAGTTTGTTGTGATATTACTTGTTGTTTTCAGCCGGATAGGCAATAACTGTTAGACAACTTTTAGTTAAAGCAGAACAACTAAATCTGGCGGGTGAAGTAGTAAGAGCTTACTTTATAATGAATCTTAATATAGGCGATGTTTCGTAATAATTAACAATAACTGTTTACCACACTAAGCAAACTAGTAACAAGTAAATGCCTTGTGCTTCCAATTATTGTTTTTACATTGTGTGCAAGAACCACTTATATTAAGTCTACTTAAAACGACTGCAAAATAAATTAAGCTTCTTTGTACAAAAGATGTAGTACTTTTGTTAAATCTTTCTGTATAAGTTAGCCGCTGTCACTACTAACCTTAACAGCCCTGTGTTGAAGCATTTTTTTAAACAATTTCCAGACTCTGTTGCTCAGTCGCGCTTTTATGTACCTAAATATCTTGATCGCAGCGTAAGGTGCAAAAATGAGAAAGGCCGCGGATATCC
>JAQIWI010001667.1:0-15284 GCA_034698825.1 Deuterosminthurus bicinctus
TACGACCAATGGACGCTCACCATCATCAGAGTGACAAAGAATACAATCACATGAAGAAGCTGTACACAAATTGTCAATAATTGTAATTCAAGCTCATTAAGTTTGCCTGCAATGCAATGTAGCAAAATCTTACTCGATTAATACACCCAACAAAAGTCATCCAGGACTGATTTGAAAAGCATTGAAATCTCCTTATATCACTTGGCATGTGTCCCATTGTCCTCTCCTCCACAAAGTAATGCCACACTTCATTGACAACAAAAATTGTGAGAGAGTTTATGAGGAAAAATGAGAGGAATTTTGGGAAGAAGCCATTCCAAAACCAGGTGGAGTCCGTGATGCCCAACTCATTCATCTCTGTTTCTTTGGCGTAGAAAGTTCTGAGGTATTGAAGCAATGCTAATGCTACCATTAGACCATCGTAGACAAGCCAGCTCTCAAGTAGTTGTGGACTTTTCTGTAAGAACCATTTGAAAGCTTTAGCACTTTCACCAAACATGTCTAAATTACTTGTAATGAATTGCATGTTGCTCTTACTAAAAATATCCCTATGAATAGCTTGCCATTCTGAAGTAGCTGATAAACGCACACTCCCACGTAGATGCTTTTGTAGAAATCCCATCGCGTATCTGAAATGCCAAACACGTTTCTAATCAATACCTTTTCACCGAAAAAATGAGTCGTAATTTGGGATGTAACTTACGTGCTTCCAATAGAAAAACTCCCACATAGTCGCATGCGGGGACAAATGCTTCCGAGAACCTTGAGATCACTTCGCAATGATTTGCTTGGAGACATACTAAATTGATGTGTAGCCATACGAGGTAGATTAGCTGGAATAATAAAGACTAATGAGCCCGTGCTTTGTAATCATAAACTGTTGTAATGACTTACAAAGTAAATTGCTGCAAACACAGCACACGATTCCCTCCACCACATGAGGAAAATCCAAGTTGACAGTGAGCCCTTCGGCTCTTCTAAGCTTTACAGTCTCCTGCAGTCAAGCCGTCCCATTGGAATGAATGATATTGTCAATTAAACTTTACACTGAGACACTGCCCGTTTTAACATTCTTTGACACTTTCTGAAAATCAAAGAAGTTCCTGTGCGGATTCTACTCCTTCAATAGTACAAAACTTTGAAGCTCCAAGACTTTCTCCATGCAAAATGACCGACTAATTAAAGTGTCCCCTAATACTGCACTGCAGTATTGTTGTACGTGCTGTAATGCTGATTGTTGTTGTGCAATCACTAGATTTTGTTACGTAGCAGTCCAACTGTGCAAGATTTAGAGACTGAAAAAGTCAATTCTCATCCATGTGTGCACAGCTGATGGGCCCGAAAGGAGCCGAGTTTTTTGGGATATTTTGGTCTCCGAATGCATCCGGAAGATTCAGTGAGGGAGGAAGATAATGATCCGACTCACAGACTGCATCCTCCAACTGCATAAGATGTGAGTTGTGCACACGCTGCTGTTGCCTGAAATCAATGAGAACGAGTTAAAGGCACCTATATGTAGAAAATCCACAATAAGTTTCCCAACGGAAACCTACTACGGGGGAAAATGATAAAGTTTATGCCTTTAAGTTTATTTAACTTGTTTTCTGCAAAGTTCAAATGGATTAGATAGCGACAGGCTGTCTACTCTAACTCTTTGTTTGACCTTTATTGCATTAAAAAAGGATGCCACTGCAACTAAGGCTTTTGTAATACTCAAAAGATTAAGATATTTTAACCTACAATCGGTTGCTACCTGCAGTTAGCAGAACATATTGGACTGCAATATCAGCGTGTAAATAACAAAATATTCATTTTCTCATGATAGTTCTTTGACTAATTAACCGAGAAATTTTCCTAGAAGTGCTTTCGGTATGGTAATCTTGAATGCGTACGGGCGCTTAATCTCAGTTTTAGGTGCGGAAATGCATACAAAGGATGGCAATATTGTTGGCTTAATGGTAAATCTCGCTGATGTAGACAGCTTACAATGTGTGTGGTAGCAATTATTGCATACGGTCGTTATTATGAAGTGATGCATTTTGGTGATAGGTTGACGCCACTTGCAGAATATTTAATAGTTTGTTTAGGATGTTGCACAATTTCAGATTGAGGTTCATAATCAGGGTCTGCTTGAAGTGGCCAGGGCTTTCTGGAACAAAACTAAAGCCATAGCAAATGAAAAAGACAAAGGTACGCTCACGTTAACATTATAAGTAAAATCCCGACAGCAACGTGAGCCCAGCAGATAAAACTGGCATTATGAGCAGTCCTGCTTGTGCTGTGGAGGTACACAAAAGCTGAAGATGCAACATAATGATAATAGCTTGACTTTCCCACGTTAGCAGCCCAATATACTTAGGTTGCAAATGGAACTTACAAGAAGGGAAATTTGTGCTATACAAATGCGCAGCTAATCATAACATTATGAATGGAGGCAGTTTAAACTGCAATGTCTAGGTTAAGAATAAATAATGTTGCACTACTGTCGTCGTGTGGTACGCCCACATACACACGGGCTTCTCCAAGTTATCTTGATTAGCGTCCAAGCTAATGACTCATTAGCAGCTCCGTAACGATTTATCGGAAAATAATGAACTTATGCTCACTGTTCTAACATCATCCTGCCGACAATCACAAGACAAAGGATTCGCTTTCTGTATTGTTTTTCTATACTACTACTGATCAACACAGTAATTTTCCACAACAAATAAAATTAACCACTTAATTTGATGGTGGAAATTGTGCCAAGAATTTGTTAATCGGGTAAAAATACAACATTTCTTCATCGGACATCCATACCAGCACATCTCCAAACATTACATTGGACAAACTACCAGACTCACTTTCACCCGGAATCAATAATGTGCTGGTTACCCTTTTGACGTGTATCACATTAATAAACCCGAGCAGTAGACTCCTTGGGTTTCCTACCGAAAAGGTGAGTGTTTCATCTCTTTAAAAAGTTCTACTGGGCTTGAATGGCATATGTTGATAACCACACAGCCATTTTTTAAATCCATTTTCCTATTAAACAAAAGCCGGTTTGGTACCCAGTAAAAACTTGTTCTTTTAAATGACATGATTCTCTAAGTCTCAGGCCTCACCAAATTCACGGTCCCATGCTCAAGCTAAACCTAAGGTCAATCCCCGTACTTTTAATTTGTTTTTTTTTCGGAACGTTCTAACGTTCGATAACGTATAGTATAAATACTTTTCATGCCCGTAAGTTTTGTCCAATTTAACATGCCATAAAGTTGAGCTAATAATTTGAAATCCTATGTAGTAAATTGGGCCACGAAGACCAAGATATTGGAGCATTCAACGCTTTATCTACAGCCAGGACAGCACCCTCGATAGTTGCCGATTAGGCGCTAATGTCGGACACCGGTCAGATCTTCCCCATCCCTTCGACATCATCTTATCATCAGGTTTGAAAAACTACAGTAAATGGCGTAATAGAAAATGCTCTTGGCAAATGCATTCTCAAGTATCTTGCAGCTAATATTCTCAAGCGTTGTCTTAAAGCGATAAAAATAGCGATAGTTTTAGTCCAACATGCACCGCTGATACAAGACGTAGAAGAAGGCATTGAGATTTTTGTTTTTCAACCCTTTGTGAGCAAGAAAATAGAGGAGGAGGAAATGGAGCTCAGAATAGAAAATTACCTGCATGGTCGTGTACGAACTGATTATTCTCGAGCAATCAGGCAAACGTCATTAGTGACCAACAAATAAGATTAACAATTGAGCCATGCCACAAAAAGTGTCAACGTGCTGATCAACGTGACCGAAATTTCTTTTAGAAATTCTTCTATATATTTTCTTTATCCCTTGTACAGTCACATCCCGTCAACATGGAGGGACCTAGTACATCCCATCAGGGTCAGGAGTCTGAAGACGCAAACTACGAAAATGTCTTCATTGGACCATTTGGTAAGGCCGTGTTCATGGGACCTCAAATGTACCATACCAATGGAAATTGGCTCATGATATTTCGATTTGTAGGAAAGAAACGGCGGATTTTATTCGAGCAAATGCAAAAAATGGCCCTCCAGGCATCATCCAGCAATGCAGATGAAGCCGTGCCGTATTCCAGTCAAACCGCCCCGAGGCACTTCAACAACGAACCTATCAAAGCCCCTTCGAAACTGAGCCGGACTAATTTCCGTTGCGACCAGTGCAACAAGGAGTTCACTCAAAGACGAAACTACGAGTACCACAGGTCCAAGCACGAGGGTACGATGCAATTCGCAGGCACCTGTCCAATCTGCACCAAAACCTTCAGCAACAAAGACTACTTGAGCAGCCACATGAAGATTCATTGCAATTCGCGTGAGTACAAATGCGAATGGTGCTGGAAAAGCTTCAACCAGAGAACTGCTTATAATATGCACATTCGCATTCACACTGGCTACAAGCCACACGTCTGTCAGATATGTAGCAAAGCATTCAGTCGCAAGGGAATCCTGCGGCTACATCTTAAAACTCATCTAGACAAGCGCGTGTATTTTTGCCAGACCTGCACCAAGGCCTTTACCAATGAAAGTAACTTGAAGAGGCATGAGGTAAGTCGTCTTGAGGCTCCTAATTTTGGTCCTATGCCTTCAAAAGTGTATCGTCAACTTGCAGAACGTCCACGGGGAGTATTCATGCCAAATTTGCGCCAAGCATTTTGCCAAGGCTCATCAGCTTAGGACTCATATGAAAGAGCATGGAAAGGTTGGACAGGCAGGAGCCCAGCTTTGTCCCAACTGTGGAGCGTCCTTTCAGAGTCTTACTAGACTTAGGACACATTCCAAGAAATGCCTAAATGATCAAAGTATGGATTCACGACCAAGTTCATCTTCTAACTGGCTACCTCCAGCTATGACGACGACGACGACGAAGATCCCGATGACCAGGCCAACTGTGATACGGACAGCAGGTCCTCGTGCAGCTGTTCCACAGCCAGCCACTATACCAGGAGCGTTGCAGTATCCTTATGTGGGCATTATGCGGATGCCACCTGGCTCCGACACTGAACCCGATGGCAAAGGTGGGCAGCGACCCAAGAAACGAGACATTAGAATGGAAGAACACTGTGAGTGAATTGCTAATCTGAAGTTGTACATTATTGGTTTCGTTATTTATTGTTACAAGTGCTCTAATGCACGGTAATAATCAGCCCCTTAAATGCTTTACAATCGTTATGGAAATAAAAATCCACTATGTTATATGCCTGTTGCCTATTACATCTGATTCACAACGTTCGCTTCATTTCAGCATTAAGTGTACGTTCCTGAAGGCTAATTCCCTACGTTCTCAAGTATCACGTTTAAGTTTGACTTTGAAACGAGTCAGGACAATGAAAATAAAAAAAATGAACTAAAAAAACAGTGATTCAAAACACACATGTGTTTGTCTAACTCAAAAATGAGTTCACATTTGTGGTGACTTAAAAAATGAACAAAGTTGCAGATATTCACATCCACAAACCTCCAGTTAACTTGGTCGTTTAGCGACATACTTCAAAGCCTGTAGATAAGACACAAAAAATGTCAAATTAAGTCAACTTTTACAAACGAACTTGTCCATGATCCATTTTGAAATTATGGGAGTCAACATTCGATATAATATTGAGGCCTTACCATTCCTTGGAGTAGAGAGCAAGTTCCCGGAAACCAATTTCGGCCACTGGCCAATGCTGGACTGTTTCAACCCAACTCGGGCATCCTCAGTGGTCAAAACTTGAACAAGCATGTGCAGCAGATCATTCTCTACCTACATAAATTAATACAATGTTTAGCTTTGATTGTTCAATCAAAAATCACGACAACCATAAACCATTTTAAAGACACTTGCTACCTTTCCATTAAACGTATCCGGCTTCCTCAAGCGATTCAACACGAGAAATCTGAGCTTCTCCCTCAACACCCCCACTTCTCCAACTGCTGGGTCAAAACTAAAGACACGAATCCACCCATCAACATTCACACAAATTTTATTCACTTGAGGAACACAACTAGCGCGGTCCTGACGAGTGAAATTAAGGCCAGTTCCAGATACAATTGGTGCAGGTGCTGCAACATTCAATAAGCAAACTTAGTAAAGTCTTGAGCAACTCAATTGCCAGAACCAAATAAAGCATAAAATCTTACGAATATCCAACACTTGAGCCTTGGCCGATAAATCTCCTGCCATTAGCGCAACAGCCACCCCACTGACAACAGTACAACCACTAAGCAATCCTCGACCCTCAACTTGGATCTTCTCATCATAAATCACCCAATCTGTAGGAAGTTCCTGAAGCCAATTCAAATCTTTTGCTCCCAATACCGACGACCCGTGAATCTTCACATAATCTCCATTCCTATTGACAAAAAGAAATTCTTTAATTAAAAACTATTTAACATTCTACAATGCATTGCAAACAACATTTCAAACCTTGTAGATACTGTCCGCATGATACGGTTCACAACTCCAATCTTCGGGTACAATGCAGCAGTAAGAACAGCCTTGACGACTGCCCAATTGTTCGAGTTTGTGTTAAGATCCTTAACATCATTGGCACCTCGGTTTCTGATGAACCCTGAGGCTCTCAGTTGTCCTAACAACCGGCTACGGATGCCATACACAACATCAAATGTGGGACCTGAAAGAAAGTTTGTTGCGCAGAATTCGCTTACGTCACCATCACGGACAGCTTTGAGTGACTCCCAGTGCTGAAATATATCCCAGAAAAACAATAAGAATGGACCGTTGTTGTAACTTGGTTCTTACTTTACCTGAAAAGCTTTTAAAATGGCATTATGATCGCTGTACGTCCCACCAGAGAGAGCCAATTTCTTCTGCATGGCCAGGGCGCGGTAGTGTGGGTGAGACTGAGGAATGAAGGCGTTCCTAAATACAAAACTCAAACTCACCAGCCGAACCCCACGAACTATTTAATCAAAAACTCTAAATTATTTACTTACCCATAAGAAACATAGGCAGCAATAGTAAGAACAGGATCCATGCATTTAAAAACAACTGAGAGCAGCAAAGCCTTTGCCCACTGTGGATCAATATCATAATCCAACAAATGCACACCCAAATCCGACAGTTGTTCATCCTCCTCAAGTGCTCCAATCATCTTCAAAGTCTGAACAGCAGCTCGAACCGCATTACTTTTCGGCCTTGTGGGCAAGCATTGGAAAAACTCTTCAATCTTGACTTCATTCCTCAAAAGACTGCGACTTTGCAGACACAAACCCAAGAGAGAGCATCGTAGTATCTCAGGCAATACAAACTCATACATGTCCTCAAAACGTTCCTCAGTGTACAAACGATAGCAGATTCCTGGTCCACAACGACCAGCTCGGTCCTTCCTTTGATTTGATTCAGCTTTAGAAATCCAATTGTACTCTTCATTGGAGACCTTCTGTTTCCCTGAATCAATAACAATGGTAGCGTCCTCAAATGTCAGACAACATTCGGCAATGCTTGTGGACAAGATTATTTTTCGATTGCGCTTCCTCAGCTTCTCAAAAGCCGCACGCTGGTCCCCTGTTTGAATGTGTGAGTGAAGGAAATGAATAACAAATGGATTCTCCTTTCCCCACCAAGGATCTGACTTCCAACTGTTGCACAAGATCTCCTTCAGTTGAGTCATATCTTCGTAAGTTGGTAAGAAGATCAGTATGGTTCCGTTGGAGGGGTCGGACGAATGGATCATGTGAATGAGACGGACTATGAGGAAGAGGTCCACATGATCGGATTCCGTACGGCGATAGTAGTCCCTCAGACAGCAAAGACGTGGATCGGGAATGTGGCCAGCCGATTGGGCTAATTCTTGGCATTTTTGGCTAAGAATCTGAAGGACTTGGTGGTGGCCGAAATAGTTGGCCCAGTCCATTGCAGTGTAGCCCTATAAATTACAAGAATTTGTACACAAAAGATCATCGAGATTCCATTTTGAATGAGGAATTGGGCTCGTTAGTAACTTACATTTTTAGATCGAACATAAATATTCGCGTCTAAATTCAGCAGAGCCTTCACATCATCGACCAATCCAGCAGAACTGACAGCCATGAGCATTGTAATGTGCGTGACAGTGTGTCCATAATCGACAGAGATCTCATCATCTCGTACCAAATGAGTAAAGTCATACAAACTGGACTCCATTTCAACCCTCTTCCAAACATTCTCAATCAATAAGTCAACATTGTACACGCTTGTAGCATTTTCTTCCTTCTGCTCCTCGGAAGTAGGGACCCCGAATTTATGCATGTAGTGAGTAGTTGTCCCGTTATTAGAGCTCCAGGAGAATCGTAGTATCTCCTCCATGTAATACAGCTTCACTTGATGACTTGCTCCAGTGATGGATAAAGCTGGACAGTTTCCCTCCCCACCGAAATAATCTTGGACGAAATCTAGTTTCAGATCCTCCCCCACAAAAATAAACTTGAGATGAGGTTTTGTAGTCGCTAGATCCCGAGTACAAGTTAAGATAAAATCTTGATAACAGTCTCGCACGTGAAGTTCGTCCAAAAGTACGTGAGTTGTGTTCTCAAGGAGATGACAGCCCGGGGTAGAAAGAGCTCGAAGAAGTACTGGACCGGTAACAAAGTTAAGGAGCGACTCCACAGGTGATGAGCAACTTTCCAAGTGAACTTGGTAGCCAACTGTGTGACCCACAGGCTCACCTCGTTCCGTTGCCACACGATCGGTTATAGCAATGACGCCGGCACGAGTTGGAAGGCATACGAGGATTCTGACTGGTACTAGATTCTCCTGGGCGTCTTCCAAGATATACTGCGGAACCTAAAAACAACAAAAAGTAGTACAGTTTTAGACACTGAGGTACTATAAGATGCATCCAAATGTGAAAAATGCTTACTTGCGTCGACTTCCCAACGCCAGCGTTGCCCTTAATCAAACTAAACTTGTTATTCTTGATCAAATCCAGCACCTGTTCCCTGTACTTGTAAATAGCTAGCGATTCACGATGTGATTTGAACTCATTCGTGCAAGATTCCCTCGGAATCCGAGGTGTGCCCCCAGTAAGCACAGCTACACCTGCTCGGATTTTCAATATTATATACCGACTGACAACTATTTACAATTGTAAGCTTTCGTTAACGTACCTGGCCGAAATGTAAACGGTTTCAACCGATCCAACTCTCTGCCTCCTCGATCACTTTTGATAGCAGTTTTCAAGAAACTCTCAATCTTCAACTTGGTCTCATATCCGAGAACCAACATGCGACAAAATGGAACAGCATTGCTCGTCTTCAAAACGACTGCAGCTTGATTCCTGCAAACAAAAATCCCATTTCACTACTCCAATTTCTTAGCTACATCGTCTCTCCCTAAATAATAACCTTGGTATATCGACAATCAGTTTAAATAGGCTCCATACCGTCCTTGCTTCACCTTCAAATTAAGGCACTGGACCAAGGACAACAAATAATTCTTCTGATGCGGGGTCAAATTGGACGGTATCTCCCAAAAAGCTACACAAAGAACAACATTATGTAAATGACCCTTACCAAACGTCTGTCCATTCCCAAATTTGACTTACGTGCATCCGACTGAATAAATCTCTCAAGAATATGATGAAATGAAATCAAAGTTGTATCCTTCATTTGGATCATTTTCGAACCAGACGAAATTATTGACGATGAAGGAGAGCATGGCAGTTCTTGACCCGACCCCGACGATGACCCAAAGGGCGATGGGCTGGACTGGTCCCAATGACCGTTGAAATGTAGTTGAGGTGAATGAAACATCATGATTTGAGAAGGTGTGAACCTTCCAATTTGTCTACTAAATTATCTGGATATTAAATTTTTCACATGAGGAAATAATGTGGGGTGCAATTAAGTTATCACACGGGAGATGCGAATTCACGATTCCCACTTGGATTCCTTTGTATGACTGAGCCAAAATTGTATTTTTGACCGCTCCTTGTCCTTTGTGATGGAGAGATATCTATTAGTGACGTTTGCGCGGTCGTTTGTTTCTACACGAAATCAAATAGAAGTCCACGAGTTAAGTTTTGCTGAAAAACAGTTCCGCCAACAGAGAGCATTGGGGCCTCAGCCTCGCGAAATGATCCACGTGCGCAAGAACATCGCAGAAAACGTTTGAGACGGATTGGGGTACAGTGAGACGGACTTGATGCTTTTGGATGTTTAACGAAAAGCAATATACAATGACATGATTACAGTTGACTAACAAAAATGCAGACTTATATACTAAACATATATCTGCACTCAACATAGCATTCAAATTGTCCTGACTGAGCTTAAACGTGAAAAATAAGCATAAAAATGACACGCGAACGCTAAATTCCAACATGTTTCCCGGACGGGAAAATCGCCTGGATGGCAGTTCTATGAGAATTAATTGCCAGTCTGAACATCCGCTGCAACCAAGTATTTATTAAAACTTGACACAGATATATTCCTCATAGCTGAAAGGGAATTGAGGCGACGATTATATATATTGTGCTCAGATATTCTAACATTATGAAAGGAAAAGAACTTAAAGTATTGACTTTTTTGGCACTACTTGTGATCCTATGCGTCTTGGTGTCATTTTATTTCAGGTTTGGTCAAATAGTGAGCACAAGGGACAGTCAGCCCATTCGGATTAGTCTGCCCGTGAGTGGGTGTGACTGCAAAAAATGTAACTGGCGATTTAGTGAAATATCATAGAATATTTTGGTTGTTGTTATTATATTGTGAAACATGTTTTTATTATAAAGGTACCAATGCATCCGACAGAGAGGCGTTGAGGGAAATGATCCATGGTCCATTGAATCAAGCTGATGAGAGGCTGGTGGATCTCATCTTAGCAGATTACCTCATTCCTCCAGCTCCAAAGACAGCACCATACAAACTCATCCTCGACCCTTCCAAAGACCCATCCATGGGCCAATCTACTGTTGTGAAAAAGATATTTGTAAGTTATTTTTTTATGGCCATATGACCTAAAATTTTCTCTGGAGGACTATCCAAGACGGGTGCTAAAGTTTCTATGGATTTTCTTATTAAAACAGAAAGGAAAGCGTGATGGATTTTTCATTGAATGTGGGGCACTGGATGGAGAAACACGATCGAACACACTCTCGCTGGAAAAGGACTGGGGATGGCAGGTTCGAGTTCGGTCTTGCTTTCCATGTACTCAAGATCAAAATAAATGTTTGTTTTTAGGGATTACTTATAGAAGGTGACCCTTCCAGTTTCAAACTTCTCCGTAAAAAGAACCGAAAGGCATGGCTAGCGGATTGTTGTTTAGCTATCAATCCATACCCGCATGTGGTAAACAAGCTTCTCTTCTAAACCATCAAGTTCTCCTACATTGACATTGTTACGATTTCTAGGCTAATTATCTCCAAGACTTCCGTCTTGGTCAAATTGTCGACCTGAATGGCCTTCGTAGTGCGACGAATTCTCACAAAGTGATCGAAAGGCAATGTTTCCCTATCTACTCACTCCTCAAGGCTATTAACATCCGCAAGGTCGATTACTTCAGCCTGGATGTGGAAGGATTTGAGCTTGAGGTTCTCCGTACGATACCATTTGATCAAGTCCAAATCGATGTAACGCTTCTAAAAACTTTGTCAAGAGTAGTAATGGTGAAAGTCATCTACTGACTGATGTGTATTTTGGAATTTTTTCAGGTCCTCTCGGTGGAATTTGCCCACGATGTCGGGGGAAGCGGGCCGCTAAAAACTTTCATGGAGAGCAAAGGCTATCGTGTACATACCAAAATCATAAATGATTTCATCTTCATTCACAAAAGTTTTGAAAATCCTGCCGAGTTTCCTCCTCTCATTCGCACGTAAATAGGAAGAAGTAATGCTATATGCTTTATAAGAGTGAAAGCTACGGGTTTAAGGCTACAACTTACCACAGAGAAAATTGTTTTCAAAAAAATTTCCTAAGGCACTGACCAACAACAATTGTGAAACATTACGTTACAACAAACGAATCCCTGTACACGTGTTCAATCTTTCTAACTAGGCCGAAGGTTTCTTTGTGCAAATGATTGGTACTATATATGAGAAATTATGATTGAAGGGACAGTTGACCAAATAAATAAATGACTCAATTTTATCATCCTAAGCACTAAACGAGCCTCAATTTTTGGGTTGGGCATGTTGCCCTTCCTACAGTTAAGGTTAATTACCGATTACTTTTGGCAATCAAAGCACAAGACAACTTTTAGTCGGTGGCACGGTAAATAAATTTGGTAGTCTGTGTCCTTCAGGGAAAATATTATTTACCGATTGTGCTAATAATTATGAGAACGTTGGCTGTAGGTTTGTTGGAAATTGGGTAGAAATTACTCCTTAGCTCAGCCAACATTCTGTACTGCACTAATGGTCTCAGCAATAATAGTAATTCAGAGTATTATTTCTCCACGTGGACCTATTTCCACATCTGTAAATTAGCGCAGATAGGTTTTTTCTATCCTTCACTTCTTTTTCAGTAGTTATTCAAACCAGCGCTGTAATACAAAGAAAAAATCTTTGCACAAGCTAAGCCTGCTACAGCAGAAGAAAGCCGTTGAAGAAAGCAAGCGAAAAAGTACAACAGAAAGTTGAAGCAATATAATTGTACGAAAAGAAATGTCATCATCAAAATCTCACATTCTTTTTGGAAAAATCCTTAATATTGGATACATTCTCGGCTTTACCAGAGTTCATTGGGACCGACGGACTGGACGCCTGACGTGCGACAAATCTCAATTCAGATTTATCTGGCAAGTAACCGAGCTGGCACTTGTCGTATTATATGAAATCTTCCTCTGCTACCAGTCAATAAGATTCGTAGACCCACAGCAGCAGGAATCTGCTGGAAGATTTAGGGTGCGCTATCTGGCCGTTTTATGGATTTTCTTAAACTGTAATCACTTCGGCACAATCTTCTCTGAGGACTACGTCAGACTAATGAACGGGACGTGGGATCTAAATGTAACGCGACCATCAAAGCACAAGCGAGGTAAGCACAGGACCTTTCCAAGTACAAGAATCTGTAGAAAATCTGTAGAAAATCTGTAGAAAATCTGTAGAAAATCTGTAGAAAGATACGCGGTACATCAGTTTGAAGCTTTCCTAACGTTTATATGTAGAAGCAAACAAGGGAGCGGGCACATTCATCAAAGTAGTTGCATTCATTGCCACCTTCTCAACAGTCAGCATCTGCAAAACTGCATTATTGCGACCGAAATCCCTGCAAGTACTAAGCAGTTTAATTGTTAACGACACGGACAAACTGTCATGGCACCTACGAGGACTCAGCAGCGCTCTTCATTTCATCATTGTCGGATTCTATATGTTCGCTTTCTGGCTACAGTCCTCATCTGTTGTATTGTTCTCGTATGACATGGTCCAAAAATTGAATGATACGCTTGGTGACTGCCGTGTCGATCGCCTGAATTTCGCCATAAATCAGCGCATATTGTCTGTGCTGAGTGGGAACTTTGCAGCATTCTACAAGCATTATGTTACGCTCATACAAACTGGCTCCATTATTTGTGTTGTCATGAACTCCTACCAGGCTGTAATCTTCAGACGTCTTAATTCTTTCATCGTGGCCTTGGCAGTCACTTTTGGCCACTCCAGATTACTGGAGACAAGTGCGCAGGTTTATCACAAATCCTCTGGTTTCTTGGAAGATTGGCGCAGGAAGAATTCCGGGAGATGGTTTACAAGGTTCATGAAGTCGTGCCGGCCTGTCTGTATTCCTGTGGGAAGTTTCTTTTACGTGGACAAACGGATGACTTTGACAGTTTTGTCCATCATTACCAACACTTCAGCGAGTTTGGTACTTGCACATTAGTGGACGTCAGTAAGTGTACAAATGTGCCAGACGAGTTGTAGATTTATTGACGTCAGAATCGAGAGCTTGTATTCCCTGGGAAGGAGCAATCAACTTTTTGACACATAAATCGATTGAGCTCTACCTAAGGTTTCGACCGACAACAATTGTGAAACATTACGTCACAACAAACTAATCTGTGTACGTGTGTTCAATATTTCTAATTAGGCTGAAGGTTTCTTTGTGCAAATGATTGGTAATATGAGAAATTATGATTGAAGGGACAGTTGACCAAAAAAATAAATGATTCAATTTTATCGTCCTGAGCACTAAACGAGCCTCAGTCAGTTTTTTGGGTTGGATATGTTGCTCTTCCTACAGTTAAGGTTAATTATCGATTACTTTTGGCAATCAAAGCACACGACAACTTGTAGCCGGTGGGATGGTATTTTGGCAGTCTGTGTAATTTAGTTAATTAACCCTTCAGGGAAAATAGTAATTTAATTACCGATTTTGCTAATAATTAATGGGACACTGGCTCCAGGTAATAAGATCCCATAATTTCATTTCTTTACTCTTAGCAGTGAAGTAGTGACAATGAAACCCATGAAAATGGCAATTCGAATACCAAATCTAGAGAAAGCTGTGCTGCGAATGGCAATACAAACAATTGATCTCGCTTGCTATTTCAAGTGCGTTCCTTACAAGCGTGTGAAAACAAAAGATAATAACTCATCCCTGGATCTCAAGTTAGATTCTTGGTGGCTATTTCTGCTAGTTGCCACACTGCAATGTGCCCGTATTACTGCCC
Source organism: Deuterosminthurus bicinctus (assembly GCA_034698825.1). Lineage (NCBI taxonomy): Eukaryota > Metazoa > Arthropoda > Collembola > Symphypleona > Bourletiellidae > Deuterosminthurus > Deuterosminthurus bicinctus. The sequence continues at coordinate 14,601 of JAQIWI010001667.1, forward strand.
AATGGATTGCTTTCCTCACCTACATAAATTCTCACGGACTAAATTTTCAAGCCTGTCTTCATCTAAACTGCATCTCATTCTACACTTTCTCTTTCATTTTCTTGCCACAACTGATCCTGAATCCTCGGGCCATGCCAGAAGCGCAGAATCAGATCCAACGCGTACAAGAAAGCTTTCGTAAGTCATGGAGTCGCAATCCAATTTTAGTTGCTGTTCTACTCGCCGCACGATCCGGCGTCTTCTCAGTTCCATTCATGTTCCTCGGGCTGCATCTATTGCATTCCAAATCCCCACTCTCCAAGGTAAATCGAAACTCTCAGGCCCACTGGCTCCGTAACGTGGGGGGACATGGGGACATGTCCCCCCCCAACAATATTCATGGTGGGGACAAGTAATGCATTTGTCCCCCCCATAATTTTTGCAACTTCAATACAAATATGTTGGACCATGTATTGAACACAGTTAAAAAAAATCAAAGGGCCTTCGACGCTTATACTTTAGCGATAGTGCATGGAAGCAGATGAATTGTATGGCATTGTCAAAACTGTGAAACTTAGGACTTGTAGCAGGTGTTTGATACGATTATATTGTGCTGTATTACGCTCTATGTAGACCAGAACGCAAGTGAGCACAAATACACTGGAGCCAAGAAGAGAGATAAAGCTCACACAAATTTAGATTAGT
>JAQIWI010001668.1:0-15282 GCA_034698825.1 Deuterosminthurus bicinctus
TTTCTTTATGCCCAAATTATGCTTTTTTCACTTCATTATGCGTTTTATGCTTTTTATGCTTTTTTCAGACCCTAAAAGTTTGGATTTTGGGGTTTTGAGGTGCGGGGAATTGATTGAAGGTAGGGTCCCAGGGTTGGAAATGCATTATGCTCTATTATGCTTATTATTCTATTGGGTCGCCTTACTAATAAATTAAATAACATGTGCCACATTTCGTGCGTGCTAAAGAGTCAATGGTGTGAAAGTCAATTTGTAAGTAGGACAATGCCTGCATGATATCTGTGGAATTTGCACGCCACTTAAGAATTTGGTAAGTTGCTCTTCTGGCACATGCTGAGATAGCATTGGTATAATTTTTTGCTAAATTTGAGAATACTTGCTTTTGTCACGGGCTTAACTTTAATATGATTTTCACGTCATTTACCGTCATCATTTTACTGTAGTGTAGAGTTGAAACTGAGTTATATTTTATTTGTTTTCTCCGCATTGATTCTTCTCAGACTGTGAGCTCAAGGCAATAATCAAACCTGAAGCCTTAATGCATACTAAGCAAGTGGTGGATCATCGTCGAAGTCACACAGAGTATCATACAGTTGGAGGAGGACAATCGGACAGATAGTTGACTTACAGTGCTAGGTATAACGCTTTAAACTGCATGTCACCAGCCGTATGTGCTACGTACTTCACAATTTTTTTGGCAGGTAAGTCAGAGCTAGGTTTCTATGTCGAGGACAAAATATAAGCAAACAAAGCTTCGCTGTAGAGAGGTCTCCACGGAGATGTCTCCTTTAACCTCTGAGTCAGAAAGTCAGGGCAGGATATTGTATTAATAAGGTTCACGTCCACTTGCGTAAAAGTCGGACTGACAAAAACGTACACATTAAATCAAGGCACAAAACTTCGCGCTAACGCGATCACAGCTTCAGACCAGTTTTAATTCACCGTACAAGATTTGTGTACAACAAGAGAATTTACTATACAGCTATATCTACGGGAGGTCAGATTACAGTAGAGCAATGAAAGCACCAATCGCACAAAAGTACAGAATGAATATAACTGAATAAGCTGCGACTTCCTGTCTGGCCGGTTTACCAATTCTTCTGATTTTTTAAGTTCATGGTTGAACCGTTCTATGGTTCTCACTATAACATACTCTGTGCGTCTGCATAGATATTTGGGCCAAACGCTGCCTATAGTACCTGGAAATCGGATTACAGCTGGACAATATCTGCTTCAAAAATTTGTTTACCTGACATAAAATCTTTTTCACCGTTTGCCCTGTCAACTGCAGTAGGTATTGAGGATGGTTCAAAACATCAGTTGAGTTCACTCTTAAAGTTTGAGGCGACAACAGTAAGTATACAAAACATCGTTGTAGGGAGGTAAGCTACTTCGGGGTTTGTTTATCAACTACAATACATCAAGAAAAATCCTTTTGCTATAAAATATATCTCCACGGAAACACTGTATCAACTAGGAGGTAAATTTTCTGAGGGCAGAAACACAAACACATCAAAGCATTAAGGCAACAGGAAAAAGCCCGAAAATAAACATTCAGTTTGTCTACACATTATTAAGCTACCACTCTAATAACTTAATTATAATAATCTTTAGTAATAGGCAGCAGAGCGTTTTTGTTCGATTTTGAGGGGGGGAGCACCGACGAAGGGAGCACCTGTGTGTGCAAGAACGACAAGGAAGAAAAACCTTTTCAGTAATAAGAATAAGCAAACAAGTAGCAGGTACTCAGATGTCCTCACATAATGTAATCAAAGATACAATGAAGACACACAGACTCTTGATAGAGCTGACTTTATTTGACTTTTCCACCAATAAATATTAGCCCAAATAATCACAGATTACGTACAACTAAAAACTATAGACGAGCTTTAAACAAACCATCAAGAAGAATCGTTCAAGTGCGGCTTGCGTATTGTGCGATGAGCCTATTAAAAACAGTTGTCATTGTTAACAAGAACCCAAGCCTCCTCTACGTGTTGAATCAGGCTGGGGATGATCTGTGCTCACAACCAGAATGAGTAATGGTGATGAAATTTTTCCGATCAGAGCGACGCACACATGGACTTTCCACCAACTCCTGATATCCCTTAGCATTGATTCATGTAGAAACTCTGGAGGGAGGCGGTAGACGTACTCAAATAGACCTACAGGAATCTTAAATGTTACACACGCAACGGTAAAGGTGATTGCGTGACATAAAAGTTTCATCCTAATCTCTTCCAATACGGTCCGTTCTGTGTTGTCGGCACCATTCTGCAATAAGGAAGGGTTACAGCAATTTTTATTTACAATGACCATCATTTCCTAGTAAGCTTACATGAGATGTTAAAATTTGCTCACTAACGTGTTGTCGATGACTTTTGATTACAAACGCAAGTTTTGTTAAACTACGCCAAGACTCTGGAAAACACATGTTAGTATAGTATATTTAATCAGTGTCTCAAAAATCCTACATGTAGGATACTTGTAATTTGGGCCGTACCACAAAGAAGAAGTGTGCAAGGTACTACGTAGCATGTAGTGAAGAAAACAGCTTGAAAAGCAGCATGTGCAGCAGCACTTCCAAACAATTTTCTATCCTAAAATTCATCAGAGTCAACACTTTGTTAATTTTCACACTCTCTTCCATGCCTTTCTCTTTCCTCTATTAACATAGAAAACTTCTTTGTATCTTCGTCATAATACAAAGCAGGAAATGGGAACATTCAAGAGGAATATAATTCCGAAGACATTCAAATTAGCGCAATGTTAAGTAAGGATAGTAATCGGCATGGTTTCCTCACTGCCTCCTGAGCCGCAGATCGCATGCTATTTACCAATTCAACTGATCTTTTCAAGTTCAACTGAGCCGTTCTATGTATCTGACTATAACATACTCTGTGGGTCCGCATAATTATGTGGGACAAATGCTGCTTATAACCACCTGGAAATCGGATTACAGCTGGACAATATCTGCTTCAAAAAGTTTGTTTATCTAACATTAAATATTTTTCACCGTTTACCCTGTGAACCAGTTGAATTGACTCTGAAAGTTTGATGCGACAGAAGCACAGTATACAAAATATCGTTGTAGGGAGATAGATAGCTTGGAGGAATAAAAACCTTGTCAGAAATGAACAAACAAGTAGCAGGTGTTTAGATGTCCTTCGTCCTTCACATAATGTAACCAAAAAGAGACAATGAAGAGACACTTAGCATCTTGATAGTTGATAGAGCTGAATTTATTTTACTTTTCCATCAATAAATATTAGTCTAAATAGTCACCGATTACATACAACTAAAAACTATAGACGAGCCTTAAACCAACCATCAAAAATAAATGTTCAACTGCGGCCAGCGTATGGTACGATAGGACCAGCTAAGATGTCTACTAAAAATAGCTGTCATTGTCAACAAGAACCCGAGCCTCCTCTACGTGTTGAATCAGGCTGGGAATGATCTGTGCTCACAACCAGAATGAGTAATGGTGATGAAATTGTTCCGATAAGTGCGACGCACACATGCACTTTCCACCAGCTCCTGATATCCCTTAGCATTGATTCATGTAGAAACTCTGGAGGGAGGCGGTAGACGTACTCAAATAGACCTACAGGAATCTTAAATGTTACACACGCAACGGTGAAGATGATTGCGTTCCATAAAAGTTTCATCCTAGTCTCTTCCAATACGGTCCTTTCCGTGTTGTCGGCATCATTCTGCAATGAGGAAGGGTTACAGCAACTTTTACTTACAATGGCCATCATTTCCTACTATAAGCTTACAATACATGAGATGTTAAAATTTGCTCACTAACCTGTTGTCGATGACTTTTGATTACAAACGCAAATTTTTTTCCAATTCGCCAAGACTCTGGAAAACACATCAGTATCTCAAAAATCCCAAAGAATACTTTTAATTTGGACCGTACCACAAAGAAGAAGTGTGCAAGGTATCACGTAGCATGCAGTGAAGAAAACAGCTTGAAAAGCAGCATGTGCAGCAGCGCTTCCGAACAATTTTCTCTCCTAAAATTCATCAAAGTCAACACTTTGTAAATGTTCACGCTCTCTTCCATGCCTTTGTCTTTCCTCTCTGTGATACTGACACACAGAAACAAAACTTTTCAGTAAGGTAAATATTCCGATGTACTAGTTTGGAAAAAAACTCAGTGAATGAAAGAAATTTGCATGACTAACCATCCTACACAACTTTTCGTTTTTGTCTTCATTCCTCGCAAACACCATCATCCCTCCAGGAACATTCATGAGCAATGAAAATGCCCAAATGAAAATGATCTTGTTACGAGCACTCCCAGCAGTCTCTCTGTCCAATGGGCGCCTTACTACTCTCATTCTGTCCAAGCTGACAAACATGATGGACAATGTTTCTGCCACTACCGGAGTATCTGTCTCATAAGAATCCACACAAAAAGTTATGCACAGTTGTGTAAATTATGGACTACAAAAAATTATTATAATACAATGCGTTAGTCCCAGTATGTAGCAAATTCCAGGGATCGCTTCTGCAATTGGCCATCGACTTTGAATGACAGACCCCACGGCCATGTTCAAGATCGTCGCAGATGCACACAAGCAGAGATTCGCCAGCATGTAGTTCTCAGGTCTGCAATTATAAACAGTGTTAAAAATTAGCAAACTTTCCCCTTGAGAAAGTAAGATTTTTCTTGTTACAGTGCAGTGTATTGCAGGGAAGTTTTTTTTAGCATTAAAAGGCCCAAGGGTTAACAGACACAAGGGTTACAAACCTCCGATATCTCCTGATGAAAAATATTTTGTGCAGAACTATTGAATTGACACAGAGGGAAATAATCCCTAGAGACACCAGAACTTTTACAGGAATCACAGAGCCCTTGGCTTGAAATACGTGAGTAACTGCAATTGGACTGTTGGAGTAGGACCCGGTCAAATTCACAGTTTTTTGCGGCTGTTGATCAAATTCAGTTGCATTGTCGGTGTAATGCTCCGTCGAATTCATTCTGTTTGTATCCGAGCCGAGAGAAATCTCACGTGCTTTCTCTCTCTCTAGCACTTTCTCAGTGACTGTGAGTTATGGATGCGCAAAGTTTTCTATCCTCTGCATAGTCCCAGCAACTCATTCCCGGAGGAAATTACTGTCCCTCGGTAAGGGCATTAGAGGCTTAATATTAAGTGTTTTCAAAGCACTCTATTTGCAAGCCGCAATTGCAAACAGTGCAATCTTGGGATGTGTTTACAGCGCTAAAGATGTGAGTTTTCGGAGCAGTAGGCTGCTTCAAGGTGTTCATTATTTGAGTTCACTAAGAAGCTATGTGAGGCCACAAAATTATCAACAAAAAGTTCCTTTGCTTAGAAACAAGTCTCCATAGACGTGCGGAATGTTTTAACCTTATATATATGCAACGCTTGTGAATCACGGAGAAGAGAATGGGGGAACGTGTAACACGAGAGAAGTTGGAGCTAGACGGCAAGACTAATTCAGGTAAATGTCTAACTGCAGGGCATCTGCACACGTAAAAACAAATGATGAGTAGCAATATTCTAGTTTCTAATTATTGCCACTCTTCCCGGTCCATCAGAAATATGAGGCGGTTAACAAAAGCGAGCATAAAAGACTTCCCGTACTGTTTTACACTCTTTAGATGGAGATGGAATTGCTTACATTCGTAGAACTGGCACTCACATTATGATGTAATTAGAGCAGACTACAGCTGGCAAAATTAAATTCGAACATAGGAACTCTTCCAGCCGAACACATTGAAATGAACCAATTTGCAAAGGCTTGCATCAGATGAGAGTAACATATTAATTATTTTGCAGACAAATTTTAGAAGGAACTCAATTAGAGAAGTTAAAAGCAAAAAGTAGAGAAATTGTAAGTTCAGAGACGCTTGCATTACATAAGCGATCAAAGGGCTATGTTGTATCTTTCCTTTCTTGAGTTTACATAGTTTTGATCTTAAAATAAGCTCGACGGTCCGAAGTGCGGAGTATAGGAAATCAGGAGATTAGAACAATAAGAGCCAGATTTGTCATTTCAGTGGAATTGAGTTTGGGTGTAAGGGCAAACTTTCCGCATTTGAAATTCAAAGAGCAGCCTAATCCAGGCTCAGCATATTGAAGTAGCCATCACACAAGCAGACGAGTTTGAAGGTAGAAAGGCTTATCAGTTGTCCTAGTCATTAGTGAGGCACAAAGATATTTTCGAAGTGTGGCATCATTTGCTAACCATTAAATTATAATCATTTTGTGCACTGGCGAGCACGCAACATTTTTAGAGAATTCGAAGAGTTCTAAATCCCGAAATGGCACAGGACTGGTAGAAGAAGGAATAATAAAACAATCCTTGTAGGACTTCGACGCCATTAGAGTGTCACGTAATTGATCATCTGATCGAACAATGGAGGTGGGTGTTGCACAGAGCATCTGAACACTGGGATGTACGTACGCACAACTGACAAGCAGTTGAGATCCTTCTTCCCCCAATCCTTTTCCCTGTCAAACTTCTGATGTAGGTCCATGATATGAACAAGGCATATAGAATAATAACTATTCTATATGCCTTGGATATGAAGTGTTTCCAGGGCAACAATAATCCTTGCTCCAGATTTTGACTTCCCTTGTGATCCACCATGACAGTCTGGTCTCCGTGTCCTCGCACTTAACGAATGATCGCCCTAAGCTCGAGTAGCTTTACGTGTCCCAGGTATCTTTCATCATCTGAGCATTCAACCGATTGGTACTTGACATTCACTTGGAGTTTTTAACACTATTAGTGCGAGTGAACCTTTCTTATGAACAAGTCCTTTTTGCTCTCCAATAAGTGAACAACGATACATACATGACACGTGGGCGCGCGCCTCACTATTTTATTCACTGAATATCTTTAACAAATTTCATTCGAACAAACTTCACACGAGTATAAGTTAGTACTCAACATTAATTACAACGACAAATAGAAACATCATCGTAAGCGTTCATGCAGATTACCAGCATTACATGACAGGTTTTTTTCGCTCAAAATACATGACACCGGCAGCATTCAGTAACATAAAATCAACACCACCAAAATCCCAGCGGATGTTCCAGAATCTATTACACATCGTAGGTAATGCGTGCGAATGGAGTTAAACGCACAAGTTCTGTGGAAAAGTCATACATTAAAATTTGAACATAATCCAAACGCTCGTAATTCATTCTGAACTAATCCAACTTACCACTGGAATTAAACGCGTATCCTCCAATTACAACCTCCACCTGTGGCATTCGACGGAATGCCAGGTAGCCGGAAACCTCTGTGATTCTTTCGGGATTCTCGCCAGCTCTAATATAATTCTCGAAAAATTCAAGTCTTCTCAAATCTGTACAAATGAAGGATTTCACGTAACATATCTGTACCAAAGTGATGACATATATGTGCTAAATAAAACATTTAATAACATGATTGATTACTTCGGGCAAATGTGATTGCAGGCCGAGTAGGGACGATGTTCAAATTCTCTAGATGTAATATTCCACTCCGATATTGCTCAAAGATACTTGCAGCTTCTTCTACAGTAATTCCACAGAGGAGTGCATCCACATCAAAGTCTTGGTTTCCGTCGTCGTTAAAGAGTTCGATGTACAGTTCCTCAAGCAATGGACACTCCGTGAACGTGTTAGCCAAATGAAAGAAATTCCCTCCACCCAAACTAAGAATCCAATGGATGTGAATGGCTGTAGCTCTCTGAAATAACGTTAACGTTTCCAAAGAGCTCAGCTCATCGAGTTCATCGTCGTAATTGGTAATTCGTAGCACAAGAGGCTTCTCGTTGACAGGTACATTTTCCTCGACCAATTATAGAAATCCTTCTTCGGACCAGTTCTCATTCTCAAAATGAACTGCCAATTCAGTCAGGTTAGGAAAGTATTTCAAATGGTTGAGATATAGCATGATTGCTTTCCTGGAATTAACTGAGTATTCAACAAAATGATCAATATGAAGAGCCTTAAGCTTTGGAAATCTTTCTGTTGGGTACCGCGTTCGGTATTGGAGCAAATAAAACGCACAGATACTGAGTTCCTCCAAGGTATTGCAATTGTTGTACAGAATATCCAATTGTAGCTGCATGCTAGGGCAAAGATCCACTGTTGGATGGACATGCCAGCCAAGTTTAAGTACACGAAGATTAGACAGGTGAGAGGCGAGGACTCGAGCATACTGCTCAGCTGAAGTGCTGCTGCTTTTGATTTTACGGAGCTCCACTGCTTCCAAAGAAACTTCTCTGATACATTTAAGCAGAGACACATCGCACGTGCCCAGTGGTCCTATTGTCACAACTCCAAAAACGTCTTGCAAATTCGGTGCCATCGATGGTAGCACTTCATACCATTTAGAACTATTTTGGAACCCTATTTCGACACATTTGAACGACATCATGTTTGGAAAAGCATTCTTCTTGTCAGCTGCTGATATGAAGTCGAAAATTGGCTTGTATTTTAAGTACACGGTAAGCTTATTAAGAGAAAGTCTCGAAGCCCATATCAGTCTCCTCACAAGTCTCACGTCACATAATTTATCTTCACCTTCCAGAGGCATGTTGATGTGCAAATATTTCCAAGGGAACCGCATAAGCATTTGACAGCTGTGCACGACATCAATATATCTCCATCCGTCTGGATTCTCATTCCGAATATGAATCCCGTTGATCATGCTGAGGTCGCATCGGGCCATGTCATTGTTTAGAGCTAACAGATCCTTGCACGGATTCTTGACATAAGCCAAACACTCTCTCTGGCTCCTCAGGTATAATCTGGATCTATTCTTCCATGATTTGCTCACTAATCCACATGAAAGAAGATCAGTGATGGAGAGATTTCCGAGTATCAATTCATTGATCTGCAAAGCATTCAGTAAATCTTAAAAAGAGCAAGTAGTGTTAATTTTGTGTAGTAGTGTTAAGAATAATACAAAAACACAACCGTACCTCCTCAGGAATTTGGTCAAACGGATCATGGTTTCCTGACGAAAATATCTGCTGGAACACAATGTCAAAGTTTCAATTAGTAAGATTGTAATTAATTCAATTGAAATTGCACATGTCAACCTACTCCACTGTCATTTCCGCCTGTCGCCATTGTCTCTATTTCTACTTCCAAGATTTCTCGCTTGATATTTCTGCTTCGATGTTTTTGCCTTGCTTCCACGATTAAAACTTATTCCTCAATCTTCGTTACTTCCAATTCCAAACTTTCCTCGCTTAAGTTTGGTCTTTAATCTCCAGAACGTGATGGAATGTTCAAATGTACAGTGCGTAAAGGGTCCTCCGCTTGCGCTTGTGTGTTTGTAAAATCTCTTTCCTCGAACTCAACCTGTCCGCACCACTGCATACCTTTCCAATAACTCTGTCGCCCAGTCCAAAGTTCGACTGCGCATTATATGACTGCAAGCAAAAGGCACAACTGTCGAGCTGACCAGTTTTGTCTAGACCGGCATGGTTTCCTCACTGCCTCCTGAGCCGCAGATCGCATGCTATGGGTGAAATGGCGTATCTTCGACGATTTTTTTATTATTGGCTTCCTGTCGACTTCAACGATACTCTAGAGATGGAGCGAAAGTGTTTGGACAGATGCCCCAGTTCTATGGAATATTTCCAGTTATGGACGGACTGCTAATGTGAAACTAACCAAGGCTTGTAGTGGCTAAGCCTTGGTAGTGGCAGCCTAACACTAATAGGCTTCTTGTATGGATGATGCTATGCACCAAGATAGACAATTTGATAGGCTGAGAAACGCCACAGCTGTCCTGGTCATAAATGGGGTTCGAGGAATATGTTTATATTTGGTATTACTATAGTAGTAACACTTCCAACTGTCAATATTGTGGGCAGCGGCGGCGACGCTGCATTTTCAGAAAATAAATTGACGAGTTGTAGACGTGGAAGTGAACTTTAAGGGTGCGAGAATAAGACATAGTTCTTGTAGGACTTCAACGCCACCTAAGCGTTCCTTAGTTTGTTTCTCAATTCCAGACGTAGCGAAGCATCTCGTGACATTAAGTGGATTCAACCTCTAGTGAACTGATCGAATATTAGCAACCAGTAGAAAGCGACCATAATGGCAACCATTAGCTTTACCAATAGGAAGTAGTTTGCTTTTAATAATCGTATAAAACCTATAATCTAATCTTCGTGAAAAAATGTATTTTCCATAAGAAGTTCGTGGGACCAGGGATCGAACATTGACGTGTGCCGTGTCATATGAAGTTTGTAAAAAATTCATTCTGGCAAGTTCTTGTCAACATTCTGGCAAGTTAATTTGCCTTTGAGTAAATTGCCATTACTCAAAGTCAGGCTAAATTTTTTCGAAGTCCTTCAGATCTTCTTCGTCATAATACGAAGCAAGAAATGGGAAAATCCAAGAGCAATACAATTCTGAAGACACTTAAAGAAGCAATGTTAAATAAGGGTAGTCAGTAATAATTTGAAGTTCATCGATAACTACTAATTTTTCGAGTTAGCAAGTCTACAACAATCTGTACAGATTATGAGGCCATTTAATATTTCAATTGGATTGGAAATGGAATTCCTTATCAGTTGGATGTTATAATTACAATCTACCATAGACCATCGGGCTTACATCGTCGTCGGCGTCTCTTGCACCCCTATAAATTCCAGTGTGCGCATTTGGCCCAGGTGCTTTTACTCTTGGCCAGTAACGCTTCCATGCAAAAGCAACGGCCACACATAAAATTATTAGAATGGCAACACAAAGCACAACCATGGATCCTGACGACCTTCCAGCTATACTGTCTGCATTGCTCGTGTGTGTTTTTGGCCTCCTGCCTCCACCAGTCGGCATCAGGTTGCCGTATATATCGTAAACCCAGTCATCAAGACTGAAGTAGTCCGAGTCACAGAACAAGAGGTACAGGAACTGAAAAACAGAAGCAGTTACATTGAATTTCACATTTCCTAGTCACACAATAATTTCAAGTTTCTGGGTTCAATGTGTTTTTGTACCTTTAAAGTACCACCTAGAAGAGGTAAAGGTTGGCGTGAATGAGGGTTGCTGACATTGGACACCGGTCCATAGCCTCCGTGTGGATCCCGGGCGCTCTTTTGTATAGCTTTGGCCATTTGCCATCCCCATTGACGATACTTGGAGTCTCCAGTCAAGCGATAGAGAATGAAGTAAGAATATGCTATATTAGGATCTAGCCCGTTCCATGTTGACCTTAAAGATTCCCCTTCCGCATATGTATTGAAAGCAAAATCGTATGGGGCTGCAGAAGCAAAATCTTCATTGAGTTCACTATTCTCTTAAGTCACTAAATTGAATAAAATGCCTTACCCAAGCCGGAAGCAGTTTTGTTAGATACAAAAAAGCAAGTTTGAGCTATTTCTTTACCAATGCGAAGCCAGTCGGTGCTATTGGCTTTTGGTTCCGTATCAGAAGTGGCACCTAACGCGAAAACCCCTGCTGCCATACAAGCTTGGTAATTCATCGCATCAACAACAATACCACGAGAGCTACGGGATGACAAGTAGCGGAGTTGAGATCTGTGACTTGTCTTGATGAGGCCGTTCTTGAGAATGGCGTCTGTCATATTGTTATACATGAGCTTTGCATTTGTATCGCCATACAAAAGCCATTCATTGAGAAATGTAGACATTAAAGATACGTGGCCGATGTTAGTATCTGGAATTGCATAAGTAATCAATCACATCCGTGATTCTATTGAATTGTATCATGAGGAAAATGTTCAATTTACCTCCTTCAGGTGCAAACCCGCCAGTGTTCACTGGGATATAATCTGGGAAGAGTTTATCATGCTGATTCTGTAGAAATGCTCGCAGTTTACCGGGTTTTTCCTTGAATCGTCCATCTCTAGTTAAATTCCAAAGACTGTTGAATACTGCGCATACTTGTCCAAGAGTAGATGTGGGAACATGTCTGGTCCAAGTCTCGCGTGCACGCTGGAATTCAGTGCAATGGGATTTGTTATCTATCACAAGTACTTTAAAATTGTGGAATAGACAAGCAAAAATAATTTACAGCAGTTGCCAAATTTATGAGATTGTGAGGTATTCCAGTGAGGTATGGATTGAAGGAAACAAGATCGATGGTAGCAAGTTCTTGTGCTCTTTCCAAGAAAATTTGCTCATTTGTTAAAAAGTATGCTGAGAGTAAGCCGCCAATATGGACACCCACGATTTCGCTTTGATATATTTCCGCCTCCTGCAAATGCAAACACTTGATGTATCCTTTCAATTTGTGATAAAATGATCTTGCAGTTGAGACTGAAGCGCAAGTTGCATATGATTAGGAGGGAAACTGAACACTGAGTTTTTTGTGCGCACAATTGAAGAGAAGTTGAGATCCTTTTTGACCCAATCCTTTGCCCTGTCAAACTCCTCATCTAGGCCCATGATATGAAGTGTGTCCAGGGCAGCAATAATCGTCGCTCCACATTTTGACTTCCCTGGCACTCCGCCATTATAGTCTGGTCTCCGTGTCGTCACAATCACCGAATGATCACCCCAGGCGTGAGTAGCGTAGGTGTCCCAGGCGTCCTTCATCATCTGAGAATTTAACCGATTGGGATTTGACATTCACTTGGAGTCTTCAACATAATTAATGCAAATAAACCTTTTTTACGAAGTCCTTTTTGCTCTCCAATTTCGGATCCTTGGATCTGTTGATTCTTCCATCAACGCTGGTTAGGATTGCAATAGCGAGAACACCAATAGTGGTAAATCGGAGTGAAGCCATGATGGCATTAGGTTGAATACGTTGTGAGAACTGCAAGTTGCACTGGAGTACTGCAAAACTTAAATACAAGCGATTGACTATTATGCAAAATAATATGCAAGGGGAAATGAGGATCATGGTCAATCTTGATAATAACTGCGTAGCTTCTCAGAATCCCGGATGCCAGCTGTGGGATATGTTTAACTGTGAAGTCCTTGTGACATTGTGATATTAAAGCTTCTTCGGAAGAGCGGTTCATTCATTCGAGGGGGTATCATTTTTAATGAGACGTGTGTGAATTTGTTTGTGAAGCAATGATTTTGTTGAGGTCTACCATAAATATTTAAAATTTATTAAAGTAGCAAGTCTCGTGCCATGGAAACCTGAAGCAGTAATAAATGGTACTGCGATAGTAATGTTGCAATTATAAGTCAATGAAAATCAAGGCTCCATCTCCCAATATGAGTTAAGAGACAATTTTGAATATTTTCCTTGTTTACTGCATTTTCTTTTATTAAAGAGACTCCGTTGAGTTGATGCAAAAAAAATAATCCTATAAAGAAGGGAGCTGATTTACCTTAAAAGCACTAAAAGCAGACTTGAAAAAACAGAATACGTACATTTCAGTTTATTTCATTTAATACATCTGAATAAATCAATCAAAATTCAGTTGATTAAACCTATTTCGTACGTTGACATTTCATACCAATACGAGTTACTACTGATCAACAAATATTGCAACGACGAATAGACATATTTTTATAGCTATGAATTGTTTGGAGGAAATTATATGAATAGAAATTGTCAACAGAATGTGAATGATTTGGAGAGGCAAATTAATGTGACATCTTTAAGTAGATACACTGCCTGGTAGATTGTTTTAGGGCATAAGGAGAGTTGATAGGAAAGCACCAATGTGCGGAGTGATGATGATGAGACAACGACAAATAACCCGTTATTCTTCCTAAGATGACACAGTCGTACGTAACGTACATAGCAGGTACATTGCACAAGGTTTGTCCGCTGAGGCAACTTTATACATTGCCAAGAATATGGTGTGCAATGGCGACAACGTTGCATTTTCAGTAAAATTGACGAGCTTTGGATCTGAAAGTGGATTTTAATGATAGGAAAATAAAACGGTGGTCCTTGTCCTTGGTGGACTTTGACGCCACCTATGCGTTCCTAAATTGGTCGTTTCAGATGGCATGCAGGTTTACTCAAGGTGAGTTAAAAGACATATTTATATATCAAACCTACCAAAGCACTGATATTTCTACCAAATAGCAACCAATAAAATGTGAAATATCATCTGCAGGGAGCCTGCCAACGCTACATTCAAACTTTTATTGCCTGGAAGTCAACTTGTGCGTGGGACAATGATAAAGTCCATGAGATTTGCACGCCACCAGTGAATCTGCTTAACCGTGGTCCAGTCTTCTTCAATACATAGTAGATGCTAATAGCTAATGTGTTCAACTAGGGTATACTTTGGATTTAAGATCTTTATTAATTACTTAACTCTGATATTCCAGCAAAATTGAGATAAGGCGGCTGACAAGAGCAGTACAATTTTTGAGACGCTTAAAAACATAAATAAGGATACGTCAAACTTGAGAATGACAAACCATAACGCTTGGCTCCATCAGAAGTAATGAAATCGTATGTCAAGCAAGAACCACTCGTGTAGAATGTAGAATCTGAAGCCATCAAGCATGTGTAACTTTGTGGAATGGCTTCTAATTTTGGAACTATTTGGTGATTAGAAGAATAAAGAGCTTTGCTGGCATTCAGACCTTCCAAAATGTAAAGCGATACTGAGTTTGCGGTCGTTATAGCATTTGACTGGCGCTGTTCCTCCGAAATGGAAACTCTCTGATGCTTTCAACGCCGTTATGCAGCATGTGGGAGAGGGTTCAAACCACAGTCATACCGCTAGCCTATTCATATTGACGAATACCGTCTTTGTCAATAGTCGTTCAACTGTCTGCAATTACGGGAACGACATTAAACATTGTGATAGCCATTGCGGTGCGGCAAGAACAATAATTATTGTTACCATGGACCATTTCTTAAACAATGCCAGCTGCGTTTTTAAAGTTTCTCATTCATACTTGCACAGTCATGTCATTCCCAGTACTGATTGTATTCATACAGTCACTTGTACTTGTTCCTACCTTAGCCCAAGAAACATTAACCAACAAGCTAACCCACTCAAGCTATCAGCATGTTCCAAATTCTCAGGCTAAGTTTCTTGAGTCTGCATCCAATTTGCGCAGGCTCGTACTGGCAGAAAATAAGTGGTATGAATTCCTCAAAGGCGAATTCGAAAAGCACCACGGAGAGAAGTTGATTGGAAAAAATAGAGAAATCGTAACTAAGTAAGGGATCAAAATAATCCAGTTTTTCTTGACACAACATTAGTCTCATTTTTAGCTACACTCGACGCTATGAGGTGGAGGTGATGGACGGACTCAAACATTGGACAAACCAGACTGGAGAGAATAAGACTTTGTATGCGATTGAAGATCATCCATTCTTAATCTTGCGCATG